>ML776900.1:840567-893340 GCA_009831015.1 Picea engelmannii | reverse complement strand
ACCCCAAGGATTGTAGTCCGTAATAAAAAGAAAATTGTACATACATCTTGTGTTCTTTGTGTCCATTGTGATGATGACTTGTTGATGATATATTGCTGATATATGTTGTTGATATGTGCCTACATCTAACTGGTTATAAATGAAAACAATGGGTAATGAATACATGTTGAATGCTAATTGATGAGTTTTTGTGCAAGAGGGAAGTTTTGGGAAAAAAATCCCCACACTCATTCACCCCCCCTCTAAGTGTGGTAGGTGTGTCCAACAATGGGTTGATGAGGATGGAGCCCAATAGGATGGGCGAGTAGACTCCCCTAGCACTAACGGGGGGGGAAGGGGGGGTAAACAGATGGGGGAAAAAGTGAGAGAGGAGATGGGTCCATTGAGGAGGATCCATAAGTTGTTACAATGAGGTGAGGAATAGGACGGACCTAGAAGAGTATAGGAGAGATATATCTAAAAGGTATGCAAGAAGAGTTGAGTCAAGGAGGAGAGTGGAACAAATAAGCAGAAGGAAGTTAGTAAGGGGTGCACAACAAGGGGTCAGACCGAGAATGATGGGTAAGGAGACCACACCAGGAGGAAGTGTGGAAAAGTGTGATGTTCCAGAGAGGAGAACATATGAGGATAAACCCGCAAAGATGTGCATAATTGAGAGTGGGGTATTTGATGGAGATACTAGTGTAGTGGTAGTAGGGCCCCAAAAGATGAAGTCTGAACCCCTTGGTTGTTGCAGAGTGCCACAACTTCAAAGGAATATGAGGCAAAAAGAAGAGGTAGAAAAGTAGTAGAGGAAGATGCAGGATCCCCTAATGGTGGGGAAGAAGAGTTAGCAATAGTGGATGGTATTGTGTGGATACAGGTAGGAAAATCTCTAGGTTTCCTCACAAGAAATGTTAGAAGAAGATGGAGTTACCCCCCCTTGCACATTTGTAGCCAAGAATAAATGACAATAGACATTGAGGTGATTAGAGTAGAAGCAAGAGTAGGAGAATAAAGAAGGGAAACAATGAGTGAAGAAGAATAAGCCACTGCTACTTTTCTATGAAGAGTATTAGAACCAACATCCCAAACACCCATTAGTCAGTTAAGAGGACATAGTTCGATATTAAGGATGGTAAATTAGGATAGTACCCTAAGGTTACATGTTTTCCATGGAACGAGTAGAGATGATGCAAAGAAACATTGGTTCACTTGTGAGGCAATATAGTTTTTGAAGAGGATCACATAAAAGGCATCGAATATTGTGTAGCTAGAGACCACATTTAGGGACATAGCCTTGACATGGTATATGAAGTACAAGGAAATTGTGCCAATGGGATAGATGAGGTCCCTGAAAGAGATAAAGAGAGATGTACTTAAGGAATTCAAAAATCCTAAGTCTGAGTGTTGGCCCTTGACCAAGTTTTGGATATCCTTGGTCAGGTTTGACCTATTTTGGGACTTCGACAACCTATCGAAAGCAGAGCGCAAGTCGAAGTGGAGATCATGGGATCTCGGCCTCTTGTTTAGGGATTTTTGGGTTTTGGGCTATGTAACGGGCATGGGGATGTCGGGCCATGGGTTTACCCATGTTTAGGCCCTTTGTAATGTATAAATAAATGTTTAGGGGATGTAAGAAGCAGTTACTAGTGGTTGATGGCTTGGTGCTATGATAAGTGCTAAGGCAAGATATGTAGCTGTGTGATGTTGTGCTAAATGTAGGTTGTAAATGCTTTGTGCATGTTTTTTTGAGAACTTGCAGAGATAAGTGCAAGTGATTGTAAGAGACTGTGTAAAGGATTTGTGCTATAACCTAGATTAGGGAAGGAGGACATAGAGAAGTGTGCACAGATCTCCTATTCTATGCGGAGTAGGATTTTGTGGCTCTGTGCATGTAGAAGATTGACATAAGACAATAAAAGAGAAGAAGAGTTGGTGGACGTTGCCCCAGGCTGGGGGTGAACCACGTATATCCTATGTTGTAGTTGTTTGTTTGTTATGGTTGTTTTATTGTTCATATGATTAATGCTTAGTACACTGATGTATGCTTAGATGAATCTGATATGATAGCTTAGTGCTGGATAATATGAATGAGTACTAGATCTGAATTATGTGAATATGCTTAGTTCTTGAATATGTTAGATCTGGATGAATACTGCGATGCTCTGTTATTAGGGTTTACTTGCGCTGTAACCAAAGGATGAATACTAATTAAGTATAAATGCTAAGTTCTCTGTTAAAGTGTTACAATCACAGATCTTTTTCCCAACTAAGGTTGCAGACACTGGAGTCCTTCAACCACCCTTGCCTCTACCTCAGGTGAGACATCATCTGCTTCACAGGTGTTGCCGAAAGGGTCGGTAGTTAGGGTTTTGTTGGTGTGTTGTTGAAGTGTTGAACCCTGGGTTTGCCCCTATGCCAAAAAATGGTTTTGTTGTCGGGACTTGAAACTTTGATTGTTGGGAACTGAAGAAAACAAATCTTTGTGCGTAGATCCGACTTGAAATTGTGATTGTTGGGAACTGAAGAAAATGAAGCTCTGTGCGTAGATCCAAATTGAAACTATGATTGTTGGGAACTGAAGAAAAGAGAAATCTCTGTGCGTAGATATGTTTCCCTAGTGTGCATTATTCTACTTGACTTGTAAAATCTCTGTGCTAAGAAGAGAAGTCCGATATAAAGAAAAGAGGTAAGATCAGTGAAAAATTTTCATTAAAGAGGTAAGATCTGAAAACTTTGTGCTTTGTTAAAGGTGAGATAAGTGGAAATTTTTGTTTCGAAAGTATGGATCTAGGTATGTTTGATAAATTTTGTCCTAGCTTGAAAACTAGGGCACAACTAGAAGAAAGAAGATTTGATATGAGTAGATCTAATAAGAATAATGAAATATATGTTATCCCTATGCATAGAAATAATGTTTGGAATAACAAATGGATGCAGGACCCTGGAAATAATTTTTTGCAGGTTAGCTACTATGATCCTAGTGCAAAGTGTAGGAAAGGTTGGGGATCTTTTAAAATAAAATGAGGATTAACTCTTTGTTACAGATGCAGAAGACCAGGACATGTTGCTAAGGAATGCCCTGATAGAAGACCTAGTTGCCTTTGTTATAAAGCTATGGACCATGAAGTTTTGGATTGACCTAGAATGATTGCTAAGGTTGAAAGAATGAATATGAGACAAGAAAACCCTAAGGAAGGTCAAGAAACTAAGACCATGGCAGAACCCCAAAAAGAATCAGAGAATGTACTACTACAAATGAAAGAAACCCAAAATGATCAAAAAAATGTCAACTTATCATAGATATTCAAAGAAAAAGAGTGCATAGAAACAAGAATAGGATACTTCGACATTGACTGTGTCATGGATGAGGAAACACAGGTGAATATAATGACAGAAAGAACTTGGGAAATTTTGGGAAAGCTTTCTATGAGTCTTTCACTGGGAGGAATAAGATTATTTAGAGGAAAGTTGATAACCCTATGTGGACGACTCACCCAGATTAATGCTCGTGGAACTTCGACAGAGGAATAATTTGAGGTTGTTAAATTTATTTAGAACAACGCCCCATTTTCCATGTTACTAGGAAAAACTTGGATTGAGAAGGATCAGACTAGAATAAAAGAAGAGGAAGTCCTAGAACATAAAAAGAAAGAATTAAAAGATTTCATGACTAAGAGGATAGTGTACTTTATTGAAGAACAGGAGAACAAGTCGAAGCTATTATGAACCAGAAACTTGGATGTCGAAGTTGAAAGAACACAAGAAGACTTACAGCAGAGTAGATCACCTACCCCAGATAGAGAATAAGTATTACCCTTGAAACCTAGTAAAGAACATCAACAACTTGAAGTTACTATGCCAAAAGGAAATAAGAATCAGAATGGAAAGATGAATACCGAAACGAAGATCACAAGGAAGAAGGCTAGAAAGCTCAATAAGAAGAGAGAAAAGATAGAAAAGTTGCAGAAGGTTCCAGAGGAGACTTCCCAGAAGGAAGGTTTGCAAAACTGGAACTTCATCAGGATATCAGAATTGCGCAACATGGCACTTCGCCATGGAGAAGCAATATAACCGTTGAAGGCATTATAACCGTTATACCGACACTCCCGAATGGTTAGAACAATAGTTATGACCATAAATCTCTCCATCAGACCATTAGGACCGCGCCACAACAGACAAAACAACATTGATGAAGGTCTCTTGTCCATTGGAGAGATCCGTTACATCGTTGTCTACTTATTCTGTTATCTGTTGCACCGAGAACACTTTTGCGAATTGTATCCAAGACAAATCATTGCTACCGCGTTGTGTTTACTAAGATTTCACCACCTAATCTATTGCATTGAGCATCCAATCATTGACCTGAGTCATCCGATCTTGAGCATGCATGTCAGACGAACTCAGTGCCATAGAGAAGTCGGTTGAAAAATTTCTAATTGATCTAATGGCCAAAAAAGTAACATCTACAGGGATTTAGGCTTCATCGATGAGAGGAGTGAAAGCCTCCCCATCGACTACTCTTGGATCCCGACCATCCCGAGTTGCAGTAGAGAAAAGAACCAAGCATCGAGATGACTTGGTGAATGCAAAGTTAATCCCGACTATCCTGCTCAACTACATCCCGCCTCTGGCCAGCGCGGTGAGTCGTGACAGTGTCCTGAGGGACTTTGACTACACTCTAGTTACTGCATACCTCCCGAAGGGGATACGTGCAGTTAGAACACAACAGGATAAAATCGTGACATTAAAATTCAATGACTTCTACCCAGGTAAGGCTGCAGACCGCGCCCTAGCACAAAGAATTAAGGATACCTATGGCGATGTAGAAAAGGGGACGCGAGGCTACAAGGTAGCTTCCATCCAGAATGGCGCAGTGCGCCTAGCCTGCTAGATGATCTCAAAAAAACTGGTGAGAAAGAACATACCTATGCAAGTCACAGGATTCGTTGTTGACCTCGCCGAAAAATTTGTATAAGGACTCCAAATGAACTGGGCAAAGTACTTAGTCAACCAGCTAGAATTGGATTGTCGTGAAGCTCGAGATCAGGGATATGAATTCTATTTTAGCTGGCTATTGATCCTCATCACGTTTACTAATTGGGAGATGCCAGAAGGTGAAACCTTCCTGGACATTGAGTCATTCGAGCCACTCGGTACAAATTTCACCATGCTTTGGTACTCGAGCGAGATGGGAAAACAATGGCAGTCGAATGCAGTGTTTCATACATACTATCTCTAGCTAAAGAGATATATTGGGGCTGTCCCTCATATGACGCCAAACACCCTACACCATTTCAAACCCCTCATGAAGTTTCGCCCAGATCGACACTTTATTTATATCATGGCGCACGTAGACGAGAATAAAGAAGAGATGCAATCATACTATAAGCTCACAGAGGAGGAACTCGAAGAGATAACTAAGGAATGGTCTACAAAGCTCCTTATCCCTGTTGACCCTGCAGAAATGTCTGATCCCGGACTAATTGGAAGCCTAGAGGCCACTCACGAAGAGCATGATACACCTGGACCTAGCAGATAGAAAAAGACCGAAGAGGTACAAAACCTGAGCAGCGCATCAAAAGAAACTGCTTCAGAAACACCTGGACGAGGAGGTGATGATGAGGTAGATAAAGAAGAGACCAATGGAAAATACGATCAAAAAAAGCAAGGTGAAGTAACACCGCCTAGGGATCCTATTGACGAGGCTGATCCCTCTAAGAAAAGGAAGGTTTCCCCCATGAAACCTACTTCCCAGAAGAAATCCAGAGCTAGTAAGACTAAGCTGTAGACTGTACTCATGCTTGATGACTTCGACTTCATCATCGCAATCGTATCATCCTCGCAGGGCATTCTGTAGAAAAATGAAGTCAAACAAGCATCCATGTATGAGAGAATTGAGACAGAACTAAAAGGGGTACAACAAGCCCTTCACTTCAGCCGCGCAGTGTCCACTATGCCCCCTCCATCAGAAGAAACATAGTTGGGAGATGAGCCTGCCCAAATCCTCAGAATAGTTGATGCGATTGAATCCCACCTTCGTCGTGCACAATAAGAGAAAGAACAGGACACAGTGGCCCTAAAGCAAGCACAAGAGGAAATTATAGAACAACTCCGAGCTGCGCAACATAAGAAGGATGACCTCCAAACCATGTTTGAAGAGGAGAGAGCGTAGATCCAACAAGAGAAAGAGAATTTTCTCTCAAAGAATCTCGGAGTCAAAGAAGCAGTCAATAGAGCACTTCTCTCTTTGACAGGCTTAGATAAAAAGGTAGAAGACCCAGTGGAGCATCAAGTAGCACAACTTGTTGAAACTATCCAGCAACTTCAACAGAAAATAACAGACCTAGAGCTACAAACAGTGCCAAGCACCCTGCTGGACATGCGAGACTAAAGAGAAGCCACTGCCTAGAGTGCAGTTGAGAGGATCTGAGCATTAGCTTTTGAATGTAAATGACTTAGCAGTAGAAATGCGCAGACCTATGAGAGACTTACTGAAGACCCTGAACTAAAGGCACTGGAGTCACAACTCCAGGAGGCAAAGAAACAAGAAACGACAATACAAGCGCAATTGAAGCCCCTATCAACAGTTGAGAGGATGAAGTGTTCTTAGGAACAACACATTGCTCAACAGCAGGTCCATACCATACAAAACAAAGTCATGGAAGTGACTCAGAGGCTCCAAACAATCTAGGACGAAGCTTGCTAAATGTTTGAGGAGATTGAAGGCTAAGGAGCAGAGCTCGATCAAGTAGTCACTACAATTGAACAATGATTAGAGGGACCTATCAACGAAGCAATCATTCAAGAGTTTGTCAACTTGGAGGCCTTGTCTCAACAACAAGTCCAAGAAGCTCAAGCCAAGCTCAAGGTTTTTGAAGTAGAGCTACCCAGATCAGAGTGACTCGGGATGAGTCACATGTGAATGTTGGGGCCCTATTGGCCCTTCACCAAGTTTTGGAGATCCTTGGTCAGGTTTGACCTATTTTGGGACTTTGATAACCTGTCGAAGGCAGAGCGCAGATTGCGGGTTCTCGGCCTCTTGTTTAGGGATTTTTGGGTTTTGGGCTATGTAATGGGTATGGGGATGTCGACCCATGGGTTTACCCATGTTTAGGCCCTTTGTAATGTATAAATAAATGTTTAGGCGATGTAAGAAGCAGTTACTAGTGGCTTATGGCTTGGTGTTATGCTAAGTGCTCAGGAAAGATATGTAGCTATGTGATGTTGTGCTAAATGCAGGTTGTAAATGATTTGTGCATGCTGTTTTGAGAACTTGCAGAGCTAAGTGCAAGTGATTGTAAGAGACTGTGTAAAGGATTTGTGCTGTAACCTAGCTCGGGGAAGGAGGATCTAGCGAAGTGCATGTAGAGCTTCTTTCTTATGTGGAGTAGGATTTTGTGGCTCTGTGCATGTAGAAGATTGACAGAAGACATTAAAAGAGAACAAGAGTTGGTGGACGTAGCCCTAGGCTAGGGGTGAACCACATATATCATGTGTTGTGGTTATATTTTTTTATGGTTGTTTTATTGTTCATATGATTAATGCTTAGTACAATGATGTATGCTTAGATGAATCTGATATGATAACGTAGTGCTAGATAATATGAATGAATACTAGATTTGACCTATGTGAATATGCTTAGTGCTTGAATATGTTAGATCTGGATGAATACTGCGATGCTCTGTTATTAGGGTTTACATGCACTATAACCAAAGGCTAAATACTAATGAACTATAACTGCTAAGTGCTCCATTAAAGTGTTACAATAACAGATATGTGTCCCAGCTAAGGTTGCTGACACTGGACTCCTGCAACCACCCCTACCTCTACCTCGGGTGCGACCTCATCTACTTCGCAGGTGTTGCCGAAAGGGCTGGTTGTTAGGGTTTTTTTGGTGCAATGTTGAAGCGTTGAACCCTGGGTCTACCCCTTTGCCAACACCAAGTCTCAATGTATTACAAATATTAAGGATAGTAAAAAGAAACTAGGAGAAACGGTGTGGGATTATGACCAATGGCTCAATATTTTGATGGATATGTGGGCGTTTCAGATCCAGGATGTGCAACATAAATAATGGATCATTGCAAGGTTGTTTCCCCATATCTGAGTACCGCTTACCTAGTAGGAGGTGAATACTCAAGAAAAAGTGGTGGATATTGTGATGCACCTGGAGGCTACACTTGGAGGCAGAGAGTCATTGGAAGGTTTGGCACAGGCACAATCTCAGCGGGCCAGCCTGAAGATGTAATGGAAAGATATGGAAAATACCAAATTCATGTGCAATCATGTATGTTGTATATTGTGCAAGTCAGAGGGGCATCATAGAGATGGATGTTTTACACTGGGAAACTATATGGAAATGGGTGCTCCGAGTCCATTTCCTATTGGAACTCAAGTGAAGTGGTGTGAAATTTGCAGGGAGTGGGGCCATATACCACCCCACTTCCCAAGATTGGAAAAGTATATGAAGATGCATCATACTCCATTACGTGAATTCTTCAATTCCATGGGACAGAATGTGAACAACTTCCAGTCACTCCAGCTAATGCAAGAACATACTCATGATGTATTCTAGGTTCAAGAGGAACAAAAGGTTGGTGACTGTAGCAGTGCTGAGAGAGGTGGCTATGAAGGAGGTCCCAGAGCTGGATATGGTCACGGTTGTGGACGAAGATATGGAGGAGGGGGAGGTAGACCCCCCACTTTTTTTTAACTATGGAGAGATAGGCCATGTGTCAAAATTTTGTACCAAACTGCACACTCTCTATTGGTACTACTACAATCCCAAGAATTTTATAGAGGATTGTCCTGACTTACTGAAGAAGTGGGAAGAGAAGAAGGAAAATTGCAATATGGTGCATGTGGAGTCACCCGAGAATAAGAAAAATGATGATGATGTTGATGTATGGGTGATAACTTGAGGCAGACACAAGATGATAATGGACTTCAATCATGGTGAAATCTTGGGTCAAAGTATGGAGGGGAAGACAAGAAATGTGATGCATCCCCTTCCTAAGTTTGATGTTGCTCAACAAAAGAAATTTCTATGTGATGTGCAGAGGGACATAGAGAAATAAAGAGAATGAAAAAAGATATAACATGCAACAAAACAGTCACTTGAGGAGACCTGAATCCATGAGGAATTAAAATGAGCGACATAGAGGTCATTGGAAGAGGTGCATATTCATGAAGAATTGTAGTGCACCACTCAAAGGTCATTGGAGGAAGATCATGTGCGTGAAGAAATACATCAAGGGACATAGAGGTTATTGGCATAAGTGCACAAAAAAGAGGAGATGTAATGCACGAAATAAAGGGAGACAAAGGAACATGTGCATGAGGAGTTGAAGCGCATTGCATGTGAAGAAACATTGTGTGACTTGGGTCACGAAACAAGAATTGAGGACCAAGTAAGTAACTTATTACTGTGTTATTTTAGATTGTTAGGTGATATTGATGTTGTGCAGAAGTTGACAAAGATGTTAGAAACCAGAATGGGGGAAGAAGGTGAATAGAGAGCTATATTACCCCCCTACTAGAAAGTGATCTGTGTCAGGTTAGTAATCAGAAGCGCACAGGAAGAGAGTTCAGAATGACAACTGAAGTCAGTAATTATGATATGGATGGGGTCATGTTGGATTTGGGTTTCGACGTGAACATCCTGCCAAATAAGTTATGGTAATTGATGGGTAAAATGAGATTGGATTTATTTCCCACTCAATTGTGGTTGGTGAGTCAATACAGGATATATCCAATAGGATGATTGGAGCAAGTTGAAGTAAACATAGAAGGGGTGAAGATGAAGGATGATTTTGAAGTGATTGATATTATGGATGATTTTGATCCCTACCCTACCCTACTTGGAATTTATTGGGCCTTCAACAATAATTCAATGTTGAATATGAAGAAGTGACATATTTCGTTTGAGACTAACAACCTGTGTGTAATCACACCTTTAGATCCTAATGAATGGGATAGGTACAATGAGTCGGTAGATGAGGATGCGTGAAGCTCGGTTATTAAGAATATATACAATATCACGGGGCATAAGTAATATTATGTCAATACCATGGAGGATGGAGAACTAAGTTGGAGGATCATGAAGTCATACAATACTGATTAAGACGATGCCATGGAAAGGTGGCAGAACAAGATTTTTGAAGTTTCCACAAGGATATGTGCATGTATTACCACTGAAGTGAGAAAATAAGATTTTGGATCCTACTGTTTTGATGGGTTGGATCTAGTGTATTTTTTTATTGCATGGATGCAACAAATTCCTAAACACCACTAGGTTTTCTCCCTCAATATAGTGTTAATAGGAGTACCCGCGCAATGGTGGGTTACGCATCAAGAATATTTTTGAGACTGGGTAGTTGTGGAGAGCCCAATAAGAGAAATTTTTAAGCCAGGGGTGGATATCCATCAATATATGTGTTCTTGGGAAAGGTTTGGGTATCCAAGTTGTGGTGTGGGGTCCACATCCGATACCTGAAGGCCTAATGCGTGTTGCCGAGAAAGCACTTTGTCCCCCCAATTCTCTACAGGGAAAGAAATGGATCCATTTACATGAAGGATGGAGATGGATACTCCATATGTTGTAATGGACATAATTTCCACTCATTCAATCCCACTTAACCCCATTGAGAAAACATATGAGCTACGTAGAAGTAAAGAAGTAGTGGGAAGTCAATGGATGCCACCAGATCCAGAAGATCCAAGTCTAGTTCCTCAGTGGAGAAACCTGATTGGATGGGCACATGTGAAGAAGGGTTGCAACCCATTATGGGTCATTGTGAATAATTAAACAAGGGTAAATTGATGCAGGGGTGCATAGGAAACATGTGCGACACCCCTCAAGAATAACACTTCCGCATGTATGAAGACGTCACTATCACAATTAAAGTCTGATGACCCAAATACTTTCATGCCATAAAAAGTGACATATTTGTTGTACGATACCTAGGGGATAGATTATTAAGATATTAAATGTTAGTAAATGTTAATATCCTACCCAGAGATTACGCACATTTGAAAATAAAATGGGGTGGCCATGTACCATGAATCAAAAAGGGCATGCAAAATGATGAGGTGGCTTGAAAATCTAGAATGCTGACAGGGTCACATCAGGAAACCCTCACCCATTTATGTTTGAAGGGAATTCCAAGATGATATAAGGATGAATTTTCTAGTGGGGTTCGAAGAACATCGTATGACAATCTAAGTTATTAAGGACTTGATGCATACCCCCACATTTGTACCATCGTACCCTCTTAGTAAATTTCCTCTCTTCAAGTTAATACTTGTCCAACTAAGCGTTGACATTACTATTTCCACAAGAAAGAGTTCGAAACTTTAGAATGGTGGAAGAGTAGAACATAACCAAGTAAGAACACAATATACTTAGACTGATGCTAGAAAACAACAAACTTTGTAGGGACAGTTTAATGGCTTCATCAAGTAGGCCGCATGCCCATAATAAATGTAAGACCACCCACTATCAATAGATACTGAATCCACCATTGCCCCGGCATGTGAGTTTCAAAGGATCCCAGATGGGAAAAGTGAAATATTTCCACTTTGTTGATTATGGCGTTTGAGATCCTGAACAGTTCCCAACCCTGGATTTTCATAATTATGCGAAGCTGGTTCAAAGTGCAGACCACCAACATCTGGTGATCACATAAGATTGGGCCAAGATTATTCATCAAGTCAACATATTGTCCCTAGTTGATTGTCCTCACTTTGGCCATGGGGGGTCAATGACCATGTACATCCACTTCCTACTTACTCACCTCCATGGGGATACCTTTGGCTAGGGGGGAAATATCTGGTTGATGCAACAACAATTCAAAGGGTTACATGCTTACTCATGCATGGAAAAGAGCCTGAAAAAGCATTGAATACAAAAGATGTTTCCCAAAACGAGGTATATGGAACGTACATTACACACCCAAGAATGCATGGGGTGGTAATTTATGAAATGAATGACTGATTAATTCAATTTTCTACCTAATTTATCACTTGTAAAAATATGCATAATTGTACGAAGGAAGAGTGCCTACTCAGGGTCGTCATCACAACTGAGCAATGTCTAGGCGCTTTCCAAATGGCATGGGCATGTTACATACTAAATAAATTCATTAAAGACTATTTAGATGTCCAAAACCTCAGGAAGGACTTTCATTATAGTTGGATTTTTCTACTCCTTGCCATAGTTCTCTGGAGGCCCCCTCCAAGTTTTGAACTAGCTGATGGGATTGGCCCTGCATTTGCATACCCTTGATTCCTAAAATTTCATGAAAGTAGGGACCCTTTTGTCTAATATTCCATGAAAAAATATTTCAACAACGGTACCAACAACTTATCTAGGAAACTGATTCGCAAATGTGCATCCCACATAGTATTATTGACATGTATGATAGCTACCTTATGTTTGATGCAATTTTCATAATGTGTATATATCCTAGTGATGACCAATGGTTTCAATAGAGTTACTCTTTTTTCGTGTCACATAAGAGGACATCTATCAAGGGGTCATTGACTGGTCAACATATCTATAACCAGTCTCGCATGAAGATATGATGACTCTTGAAATGTGCACTAAGCACAACCAAGACCAAAAGTGGGTCGAGGTTGCACAACTGCAGGAAAAACACACTTCCCCCACTGGAGGGGGATCCAAGGATGACACCTCATCCAAGTGGCCTCAAGACCCACACTCTACTTCTTAAAATCCTGCTAATCATGGGTCCATTCTTGCACAAGGAAATTATGCTCCATAGACAATGACACCCCCATCCCATCCCGCATAACAGTCAACACGATCTACCCCAACTAGTCTAAAAAGACAACAAAATGACCCAACCGTCTGCATTGTCACTCCCCCTATACAATAAAATCTTGACCATATGACACCTAGCATAGAAATTTTGATCGCTGCTCTCAAAATACATTTGTTACTGCAAAAACAAATCTAGGTGGAGGCTACTCGTAATGTCAACCATCTTTGTCGCAAACTTGGGGGAATAACGCTAACATCTTACACTATAACGTGACAACTGGATTCAGTGAGAAGTTCCAATAGACCCACACTAATTCTTTGATTTGACCCATCAGTACCAAATTTGGTGGACATAGACAATACTGACATCCCGTTGGCACCAATTCTGACTCCAGTTGTGAAAGAATGTGTTTCCACCCTACTTTTTGAGTTGAGCAATCAACACCAAACACTTGGACATGCTCATGAATAAATTTAGCTACAAAATCAAGTGGAAACCACCACGCACAATCAGACACACGAGTACTATCAAATGGAGGTTCAAGATCACTGGGCCTTACAACTACAATATGCTACAGAAGTTACGACCCATGCAATCGCCAAGGCTCAATATACTGAGATTAATACTACTTTCACTAACTTTATAGGGATGGCGGAAAAATTATATGCACAGATAATGACCACCTCAACAGAAGTTTGTGACATTCCCCCATGTGTGAAAATATTGGTCTTAAAGGCCCACATGCAAAATTTGGACTCACAGCTTACAACTCTACATCCGACACTCCATCAAATGATCTCGAAGATAGTTCAGTTGCAAGATAAGATTACATTGGACAAAGCAGTCGTCAAAGATGGACATAAAAGATTGAAGGAATTTTTGGGGGTGGTCGACTGCAAATTCAATTTATGGAATCATTTATAGAACCCACCCCGAGTTGACTACCATTGATGATAGAGTTTTTGTGGCCAAGATGGAGGTTGCAAAAAATGAGAGCAGCTTGGCCTCTCTACCTCCAGGCGAGCTCACGACTACAATGGAAGCTATTGCATCCAAAATGAAAGAGATTACTACATCCCAGAATGAGAAGCAAATCATATCAAGGATAATCACTACTGCAGTCAATAAGGCCTTAATTTTTTATACCCAGTTGACAAACCCATAGGTTGTTGTCGACCCCTTGATCAAGAAAATGGAAACAATGGACCTGACATCTCCTCAGGTCACAAAAGCTGATGAAAATGTGAATTTTCAACTCACCCAATAACTTCAAAGAAACCCCGATGAGCCTCAATGCCAATTCAAGGAGTTCGTTCAAGAACTCCTGAAGACGGTTCCATCTATTGCATCAGTCACTCCATGAAGCAATTGCCTCAAGCATGAGCTAAATAATAGTTGTAGGGGCATGTTGACACCCATTTTTTTGTGTAAATATCACATGTGCACACAAACAAATTTGTGCATGCCTATTCCAATTTTTCATGTGCTCAAGTAGTTGTGTAAAGGGTGACAGGAGGGGCACGCGCCATATCAAGATTTTTTAATGTGTTCCATCTCGATCTATTCCAATGCATGTTGGTCCAAGTTTTTTCATGCGTGTTGTTCCTGAGTTTGTACTTAAGGCTTAGAAGGTACAACATCTAGGCATCCGAAAGTGAGTAAAAGATAAAAAGAGGGAAGAATCAACCTTCGGGAAATGAAGGTAAGGATGATTTCCAAGTTGTCGTTGTCTCACTAGCAATTGTTCCTGGATGCTTATATCCCGTTCAATCGCGGCCCATGAACGTTCAAGTTCTACCTGGGTGGTGGTTGTTTTAAGTATAGTATCGAAAAGGTTCAAAGCGATATGGATTTGGTCTGACAAGCTAGGTTCAATATTAGGCTGCCTTGCAATGGGGACATTCATAGAGGAACGGGAAAATTAAAGGAGAGTTTGAGGTTTTTGATCGTATAACAAAGAACTTTTGAATCCAAAATTGAAGATAAAGTGCAAACCAAAGGCCTTTTCCTGTAACTGAGTTATATTTTAAATAAGTGGTAAGTGAAATGTGAGAAAAACATTAAGCTGTGTATAATGCGAGGCTCCTATCAAGGGAGAATCTCACCCTGTAAACAGAAGAAGAAAAAGATGAGAAGAAATTGACAAAGCATAAAATATGACGATCTAAAGGGTTCACAGGTCTTGTACCTACTAATAGCCGATACAGAGGAAAAACTGTAAACGATATAGATGACTAAAAATTGATCACCACAGTAGAGATTTTACTAAATTGCAGTGAAACATTCATCAGACATATATATGAAAACTGAAATTGAATATGAAATCACAGAGGAAACAAACTCATAACACAGTCTCCAGCCTCTTTTCTTTGAGATCGGATTTGAGCCGCTCAATTTATTTTTGATCAGTTTCCCTAGCTAGCTCTATACCTGTGTTTGCCTAATCTCCGACGGCTACTTCTGTTGTAGCCAGCTTATCCTCCAATGTTTTGATCAAGCGGTTTTTCCTCTTCAACCATTCTTTTAGAGACTCAACAGAATATTGGTTGGCTGTAGCAAAATCCCCCAATGTCCCTGCTATATGAGTTGCAAATTCCTCTTTTTTCATGGCTCTCCCATTAGCAAGGATTTTAAATTTCTTGGCTACCTTGCCTGTTTCTTGATAAAGTTCTTGTTTCACAACGGCCTTTCTCTTCTTATCGAAGAAAAATTTGTTCAGAGGAAACTCTTCCACAATTATAGGCGTTATTTCTTCGCCGAAAATCCAACCTACGTCTGGGATCCCCGTTGTGGACTGTAGGGGAGTAACATAAACGATGGGGCTGCCGATCTACTTGGATGATTTCCCTGGGGTAACAACCGAGGCTGGCTTGCTTGGAGGGTTGTGGATTTCGGCTTCTTGTTTCAGGCCTCCGATTTTATTCTTCTTTTCCTAGTGTTCCTCTTGGTCAGGTCTTGAATCTTTGGAGCCCTTGTCCTCCGTTTGCGGTACATATGCAGTCGAAAGGTTCTTACCCTGTAAGACTGGGGGAAGGCAGCTCCGTCGATGTTCCTAAAATTTGAAGAAATAGACCCTCTCCTCGGGTGACAGGGCTTGAATCCGACTTAGGACCTCGACATAGGATCTTGCCCCTCAGAAAATGTCATCATGAGGTAAATGCTCATGTTCATACCTTTTAATGCCACAACTCGCCATGTGATTTCCCACGATCCTATGTGGGTCGTGATTTTTGAACTCAATGTGGACCAATTTAATATCCTCCAAAGCCGTTGCCTCGGCTTTTGTGTGTCCGAAATATAATAAAGAATATGTATTCAAATGAATGGGGAAGGGAGGCCATACCTTCTTTGAAAATCCTTTAAGCTCTTTGCTTATGCCACCAATCACAGTTTGCCTAGCGATTTCACGACAAACCAACCTATCCGGTATGAATAATGGTAGAGCATAGGGGGGAACAGAGGTGCCGAAAAATCTGATGTATGAAAATTTCGCCTCTACGTACCAGTCGACCACATTGATCAAGTTGGTGGCGATGCTATCTAAAATCCTGAACGGTGGGTTTCCAAAGATGTAGACATGCATTGGCACCATTACCCAATTGAAAATTTCGTATATGAATTATGTGGCCTTATCTTCCCACATTTTTGAGTGGTAGACATGGATAGGCTCAACCTCAGATGGAGTCCAGCTCCATCTCATTAGAGGGAAAGGCATCATGAAATAAGCAACATCCATGATGTAGGCAGACATAAAAAATGAAGTGGCCTTCCCACTCGCCCTCTGCATCCGATATTCGGTAACCTAACTGGTTAAACTGTCTGACAACAATTTGGACCAGTCGAAGGAACAACCTTCAACGATTGTATGAATCAAAGGCACCCACGGGAGAAAACAATGTGTGGTGTCCTCCTTCCCATACAACCTACATGTCATCATTGTTATATATTTGAATTTCGGTTCCAAGGAAGAGATTGAATAAACTCCGTTACCGTCCACCCTGAACTTTGCGGGGTGTGAGACCCAATATTTGATCAGATCATACATGTTTCTGTCATATTGCTCGCATTATTTCTACTTAAAACCTTCCATAAACTCGACATTGTGTGAGAAGTTTGGTGTGGGTGATAATTGGTACATCACCTGCAAATGTTCTAGTCTGAAAGTCCCAATGGTCACCTTCTGCTCGCCGATAATAGTTCTGGTCAGGATATCCACATGATCTAATGCCCATTGGATCATATCATAATATGGAAGGAGTCGTGGCCTGGATGCTATCTTATGCATCTCTGATTGAACGACGATTTTGTATTTGGTGGCCAAATCGTCCTTCTCATTATCACTGGAGTCATCTGAACAGTTCACCAATTTAGACTGAAGAACCTCAGAGACGTATGACTAGGTTCTGATAGAATCAATACTTCGGGGTGAAGTATCAGAAACAATATCTAAACCTTGCCCTGAACTCTCAACAATCACCTTGGAATATTTTCATGGGGCCATGATAGAGGACTCTGACTTAGCTCTGCTGCAGTAAAAATGTGTATACATACAGAAATTAGCCTGGTGAGAAAAGCTTCTTTTCGCAAGATAGAAATGAAATTTGAAACAATGAGAGAAAGAACTCTATATCTCGACCATTTAAAACCCTGGAATCCTTATGAATAGAACGGTCAAATCATTTTTTGAGAAAGATTTAGCAATAAAAACAATATCTTTATCTATCACTTCACCTCATTTCAAATAAATGCCATAAATTTTGTCGGGTCGTGACACAAGTTAGCACAAAAAACATTTAAATTTAACCCATAAACGGTGCGTGTAAATATTTGTATTAATGCACTGATTAATCTGGCTTAGCTTCTTTAATTAGGTTTTCTTTAAATTTTAATCACCCTTTTCGACATTCGCTGTATCGGGAGATTTCACTTCTATCCTTCGAGCTCCTAAAACCTGAGATTGCGATGACGCGATCTAGTTAAGAAAAAACGTGATCCGGATTAAGTGTTTAATTAATCAGTGTTTAATTAATATCGTGATTTCGTGACTCGGGGCTACGAAGGTATAGTTTCTTGGAAGAGTGAATGCCGAGTCGCGAAACCCCGACATTGTTTAACTATGGTTTAAAACGACTTACCCCTAACACTAACCTGGGTGACTTTTGAAACTATCTCGCAACTTCGCCTATCGAAGTTATGACGGTAAGAATTTTTGCGAGGGCGATTGTCGAGACACGAAATCCCGATCTCACTTAACTAAGGTTTAAGGAAATTTACTCTCGTCGCTAACCTGGGTAAGCTTTCAAGGTTGTTTCGCGACTTCGTGCATCAGGGCTTGAAAACCACGTGACTTGTAACTCTTGAAGGGCGATATCTCGAGGTATATAAAAGTGAAAAATTTCGTTTAAAGGTTAAATGGAAATGGATTAGGAGTACAACGACCATCACCACTTTGCATATCAGGACTACTAAGATTTTCAGTGGGTAAATGTCACGAAGTAAAAGACAACTTAAAGGCCAACCTTTGATTTTAAGAATTACATTTAAAGTAGTTGAAAAAGGCGGCTCCAACATAGGCTCCAACTAGGGATCCCGTCTTCTTGTGAGATGGGAAGAACAATAGACCACGTGCCTGTATTGGGTAAATGGAGTCATTGGTTTTACTTCTACGAAACTTGCTTAAGGAAAGGGGATACAGAGGGAAGAAGAGATTTCGTCTTTTACTTCTGAAAAGATTTTCAACACTCAAATGCATTTCAAACTCAGCTGCAGCCCCTTTCATGAATTTCTCTTTCTCGTTACTGAATTCAGATCTACCTTAAGAAAATCAAAACAGTCCTACGATATCCAACATATCTTGTGGCTTTTGGCTTGCATCAAACGAAGTAAATTACATGTTTTTTAATCGGGGAGCCCTGTCTGAACTTGGGGTACAGATCAGGTTTTGAGAAAGTTGATTACTAGAGTAGAGTGAGATTCACGTATGACAACCTTACAGATATCTCAGATATTGCTTCACTGCCAGCGAGCCTGTACAATACCCCGGTGAAGTTATCTGGCCCTTTTTACTGAATTTCCTTTCACCACTTCGACATATATTTATGCATTTAAATGCTGAGACGAGGGCAATCATTTCTGAATTTCCTTTCATCGTCTCTTTGGACTAGATGGGGGCAATCAAATATGAATTTCCTTTCACCATCTATCTTATAATTGACTTTTTAGAACACAAAGTGGGGGAAATCAGTTTGTACGAGGGATGACATCTGTGTAATATTTGCAGTGGAGGTCTGTCAACTTGCTTTGATTACTTGGTACCAACCTTCCCTTAAATTTCAAAACACCTTAGAGCGCAGGGAAAAAGGGAAATATTATTTCCAGGGGCCTTCCTTTGAGCAAGCCTCAATCTTTCAAAACTGTTAAAAAACCTAGAAGAGTCAGGATCAACCTACGCATAACTTTGTTTAGTAAGAGATTGAGGAGTTGTGAAGACTGACTTACTTTCTAAAAACTGCTTTACAACTTCCAAAGCTAAAATGTAATCTCTTCTCCCTATGTATGGAACCCGAAAAGATGCTTGGTTTTTTAAAAAGGTAAGCCTACGGACAGAAAAAGGTGATGGAGGGAGATCTGGGATTCGAAACATAGGGATCATGGATTAAAACCGACCTTTGGTACCCTTTTCCAGAGATGCTTTACTCTCTCTGCTTATTTTAATTACCTTCTATCTTTGTCTAGGTGAAACTCTTAGGACCCAGAGTAAGGAGTTGTTCTTTTAATCACCAATCAAGTGAAAATATTATATTTATGTGATCATTATGGTGCTTTGGAGACCTTCGTTTTAAAAACATAAAATTCTTAGGAATTCGTACCTTTGCCTTACCATTTTGTTTTCTTTTAAAATAGCGTAAAACTTTTTCTATCACCTGTTTTCGGCGAATTTAGTCTCCGATATATGAATTTATGTTTTCTCCTTTCGCTCTTTTGGGCTGCAAGACAAAATCCTCTAAACACGAAGAATGTCCTTTAAAAGAGTTGTATGCATTGAAAATTTCCCGTCTCTACTTCTACAAAAATCACTGACCCAATTAATTAGAGGTGAAAGTAAACTTAGCAAAGGGAAATTATGAAATAGAAAGAAAACACAAACCGATATGTACAATGGAATTTTTTTGGGAACCAATTATTACATGTAGTGTTTTAAATAACGCCCGTTGACAGGGGCGTTGAATATTTTACTGTCCATATTTTCTAATAGAAACGATTTTTTTCCTTCGGGAATTGCGACTTTGAACGGTCCATACCAGATATGATCGAATTTACCGTGTTTTGTCGAATCTTCCTTTCTAGCATCCCATTTCAAGACCAAATCGCCAGGGAGAAACTCTCTGTCTTTTGCCTTATGGTCGAATAACGTTTTCATGTCGTCTTGGTATTTCTGCAACCTTTCATCCACTTCGACCCTGTGTTGTTGTACTTCAATCAATTGGTTTATCCTTCTTGTGACATTATTTGGTTCTTCTTTCTCATCTTGCCAAAGTTTCATTATGGGAAGCACTAGATTTATGGGTAATACCACGTCGGTCCCGTACACCATTTGGAAAGGAGAAGTGCCAATAGACTTTTTCGTGCCTATCCGATTTTCCCACAAAGCGTATTTCAAATGCACATGCCAAGATTTTTTGTTCTCGTTCAACACTTTCTTAATTACATTGATCAAACTCTTGTTTGAAGACTCAGCTAGTCCATTTCCTTGGGGATAATATGTCGTGGAATGGCTGAGCACGATATTGTATTTTTGGAAAAAACTGATCATAGCCATAGATTTAAAAGCCTGGGCGTTATCTATGACTATCTTTTAGGGGCAGTCGAATCTAGACAAAATGTTTTCTTCTAGGAAATCTATTACCACCGAATCGGTTTCCCTTCTGGTTGGAATAACCTCCACCCATTTAGTGAAGTAATCTGTGGCAATCAGGATCCATTTGTGTTGAGCGCTAGAATGGGGGTTAATTTCGCCTATAAAATCTAGTCCCCATTGCTAAAAAGGTGCTTCTGTTTTGACCGGAACTAACGGTAGCGCTGGGAGTTTATGCTTTCCTGTGAACAATTGGTAAGGGTTATAGGTCTTGAATTTGGTATTGACGTATGAGAAACGTTTTAGCCAATAATACCCTGCCCTTAGGATCTTATACGCTGTCGCCCTCCAAGCGTGATGTCCACTGCACACTCCTTCATGAAATTCGCTTATGACCTTCTATGTTTCTGATTCAACCAGACAAACCAACATGAAGCCAAGTGGATCCTTCCAATACAATTGACTTCCAGATATACAGTACTTGACCACATGCAGTTTTAGCGTCCTGGGTTTGGATGGAGATAATTCACTCAGGCATTTCAAGGTCAGCAGGTAGGACACTATGTTTTTCTACCAATCAGATGAGGAAAGCTTTTCTTCAATTCTGATTTCACTTGTTTTCTCATCAAGCTCATTCAGGTCCACACCCTCTTCACATCCCCGTAGGCCATTTATACCAAGGGATCTGAAATTTGATTCAGCTAAAAGTTTATCCAAACCTTGCCCCTTTACTAGTCTCATCGGTTTTATCTCCAAATCAAATTCTTGGATTTTAGCGAGCCACCATCCCCTTTTTCCATCACTGTCAGACTGAACCAAAATGTCTTTTATAGAGCTGGTGGGTACATACGCAATTACCTTGGAATGCAGCACGTAAGTTCTGAAAGCCTTTAATACCTTCACCATAGCATATGCTTGTTTTTCCATTATATCGTATTTGAGTTTAGCGTCTCTAAGACTTTTGCTAAAAAAGGCTATCGGTTGCTCAAAACCTTCTTCATTTTTCTGGAGGAGTACCGTGGCAAGTGTATGTTCGGAGGTGAATGAGAAAATAAGAAAATCCTTTAGATAATCAGGGCTTGCCAGTACAGGTGCCTCGCTTATAACCTTCTTGATGCGTGCAAACGACGCTTTGGCTTCTACTGTCCATTTCACTTCATTGTTCTTATTTATCATATCTGTGATCAATTTCACAATTTCAACAAAGTTTGGGATAAATCTCCTCAAAAAATTTATTTTTCCTAAGAATGACTGCATTTCTTTTACATTTCTAGGAATGATTATTGTGTCTATAGCTTCAACCCTACTAGGATCAATTTTAATTCTGTCTCGAGACAAAATATGGCCCAGGAATTTACCTTCTTGCATGGAAAAGTGAGACTTTTTGGGGTTTAAAGACAGACCAAACCTGCGACATTTTTCAAAAGTCTGCTTGAGATGTATCAAATGATCTTCGTCAGATTTAGAAAAAACGGTTAGATCATTGAGATAGATAACCACGAACTTGTCTCTTTTGTCGATGAAAGCGATATCCATAGCACGTTGGAAGGTGGCACCTGCATTCATTAGTCCAAAAGGAATCTTATCATACATGAATGTACCCCAAGGGGTAGTGAAGGTTGTTTTTTCTTTATCATGTTCATTTACGGAAATTTGATTGTACCTGGAGAACCCGTCGATCATCGACAGCCTATTTTCCCCAACTACCTTTTCTAATACATGATCCATTTTGGGTAGAGGGTAGTTGTCTTTGAGGGAAGACTTATTTAGGTTTCTAAAATCAACACACCATCTAATTTCCCCGTTCTTCTTTCTAACCGGGACCAGGTTTGCTACCCAATCGGAGTATCTCAGTGGTACTATTATCTTTGTGTCCAAGTGTTTTTTAACTTCCCTTTCGACCACATGCAATAAGATAGGGTTGATTTGTCTAAAGGGTTTGACATCAGGCTTCAGGGGTATCTTGTGTTCGATCACGATGGTGTCGTAGGTTCTCAGTTCTTCATAAGACTAGGAGAAAACGTCTTTATATCACGCGAGTAAGTCTTTATACTTGTTTTTTACCTCAGGAGGAAGGTACTTTGATATTTTTACCATCCTAGGCTCCTCTTTGGTCCCTATGTCACAGTCTTCAACCTCTTCTGGTTGGGGTTGCAAAGTGGATTTTAAGGTCATATCATTCTGATCGAACAGTCTCTCCAGGGGGATCAATCCCTTTGGAATCTGATTGTTCTTTAAAACCAACATGCGATGGTTAGCAATTTTTTCTCGGAACTCTTGAGGCTCCTCTCCCTCCTGCATAATCTAGCTATGATCATTTTGGTCCTCTTGGTCAATGTGGGTTTCAGAGAAATCACCTACCATTTCCAGGAACTTTCTGATCTGTTTTTCATTCTCGAAAACATGTCAGTGTTGTATGTTGTTTGGTATATATGGTTTGTGCCTTACCTCTATGTGGTATTTTAATTTGAAAGCAGTGGGGGGTACGAAAGTTGAAGCCGCTTTGGCCAGTGAATCGACTTGTTGGTTTTCGGCCCGTGGGATGAAATGAACCTTTACCGAAGAAAATAAATTTTCTATAAGATCCCAGGCAAAATTTTTGTAAGATCTCAATCTTGGGTGTTTGGCCTGGTATTGTCGATTTACCTGTTTCACTATCAACTCTACATCTCTGTACACTTCCAAGTTCTTTGTGTTCAACTTCCTGGCAGCGTCCAACCCTAGGACTAAGGCTTCATACTCACATACGTTATTGGTGTAGTCTATGTCCCACTGAAGCCTATAAGAGAAAGGGATAACAAACTCATTTTTTGGTGCCACAAAAAGTACTCCTGCACCCGCTCCTTCACATGAAAGGGCACCGTCAAAAAACATTTTCCAAATCCCAGTGCTATGCATATTTTCATATGTCTTTTATGATTCATTATTTCCTAAGTAATTCTCTTCTGCACAACTATTTACATCATCATCAAAAGACAAAATACAATTTCCTAGATATTGATCGACAATATAAACAGGAAAATTGTTAGGATTTTGAGGGTCGCTCACTGTGTAGGCTAGCCTCGTTTCCCTGTATAACCGAGTAAGTTGTCCACCAAACACAGGAATCGTGTCGTAGGTCATGTCTAGTTGAAGAGACCCACCAAGTTTGTCTCCCCACGACTTAGATAGCAGTAGACCATACTTCGGGGGTATATCGACAATAACTACATCCATGAGGACGCTTTTCACCGGGACCTGTGCAAGAGTGACTACTAAATCTTTTATCATACCCATGCACTTAACTCTTCTTGAATCGAAAGAGTAGAGATCCCCATAAGGCCTGGTGATCTCGAGGCCTAGTCTGTCCATAATAGTTTTGGGCATCACATTATGTGAGGCCCCAGAGTCTAGCATGCAGTTATGCAACAATCGATCATGCACATTCAAGGTGATATAGAAGGGAGAGACTATGTCTCTGGCACCCTCGAAATGTGGACCAAACRTGATATTGGGCTTATCATCTTCCAAGTTTATCACGTCAGAGTGATTTTCTAGCTTCGAAAAACCTATCGCTTTGGTCATATGCTTTCGATATACAAGATTMTTCGCTAATTCCACCAGAGGGATTGGTATTTTTATCTTATTTATCTCATTTTCGAGGCTGAACCCTCCACTAGCTTTGTCTGTTTCTTTGGTTGAAACCCCAGACTCCTTCTTTTCTAATTTATTTGTTTGTGTTGATTTATCACCCGTGGGTTTATCTATCGGTATATGTGTTTCAACTGTCTTGGTTTCCTTTGTTTGGGTCTCAACCTCCTTTACTTTTGGATCTAGCGAGTCTGCCCCTTTCATTTTTCTATTAGATGCCTCGGTGTCTTTTGGGGAAGGCTCGTATACTCCACCTCTAGGGAGAATTTTCTTAGGTTTAGGAGTCAATGCAGGTTTTTTTTTAGACCTCAGGTTATACCTAGGTTGGACCTCAGCCATTATAGAATCGGTCGTTTCTTGACATATAGCGAAATCAATGTTCTTTATGTCATCATCTTCATTTGACGATTGTTGTGTGTTTAAGGACTTCTTGTAATCCTCTTTGGTTAAATAGGGTTGAGTGCATTCGTCATCCAAATTTGTCACACCTTCTTCCAGACCCTCAAAATCTTGCAAGTCATTGCCTCCTATTAAATTTTCATTTTTTAAAGGGGTTTGAATCTTCTGGTCTTCATTTTTAATCTGCCTTTGTTGATTTTGAGGATTGGGGTTTCTTCTGAATTCCTTCTTAACGAAAGGATCGGCCTTAGATTGATCTAGCTCCATTCTAGAAATCTTATTCGATAACTCCTTAATTATCCTAGCCATATCATCCATTTTGTCG
Organism: Picea engelmannii; assembly: GCA_009831015.1. Taxonomy (NCBI): domain Eukaryota; kingdom Viridiplantae; phylum Streptophyta; class Pinopsida; order Pinales; family Pinaceae; genus Picea; species Picea engelmannii. The sequence continues at coordinate 868,361 of ML776900.1, read as the reverse complement.
TCTGTGGATCTATTGGACCCTAAGGGTCCCGCTTGTTCCCTAAAATGTTTGTTTTCTCGGTTTCCCATTTCTACCTTGGATTTTAACTTGCTAGAATCCATCATATTAGATTCGATTTCTATGACATCATCTTACATTCGGGTTAGGGTAGCCCCCTCCTTTCTCTCAAAAGAAGTGTGAAATCGGGTTCGAAGGCTCCTGCAAAGGTTACCTTTGCTGCAGGTTGCGACCGTTTAACTTCGACTGGGATCTTATTATATAACTTGTTAAACCTTTGAATGAATTCCATAACAGTTTCTGAATTCTTTTTCTTTAAAGACCTGAACTCGATCAAATAATATAAATGGTCTTTCCTTTCGCCCCATTGTCTAATAAATGAGTCTTCTAGGGCATCATAGGATAATATTGATCCTGCGGGTAGACTTCGAAACCAGGTTCGTACCTGTCCTTCGAAAGTCTAAACAAACAACCTTGAATATACGTCTTCATGTTCAAGACCTAGGATATCAACGAACTAATCAAAAAAGTTTATATGTTCGGCTGCGGTCAAGTCCCCTTCCCCTGTAAATTTAGGTAAGTTTTTTATGTAATTTTCAGGAAGGTCGTGGAGAGGGACGAGCAGGACCAAAGGCACATATCTTACAGCTACTTTAGTGAAAACTCTGGGAGGCGGGGGAGGCCCTTGGCCCCCCACTCCTCCTCCTGGAGCCACTCCACCTACTCCTCCGGCGGCCGCCATCGGTACTACTGAATAGGAAAGCGGTGTGTTATATAGAGGGTTCTGGAAGACTAAAAGTGAATTTCCAGCTTCTTTGAGAGATGAGAAAACTAAAGACAGGTGAAAAGAGATACGAGGACTTGGATCCTCTAATTTGCAAGAGATGTAATCAGGGGAACCCATGGGTGTGGAATTTGAGTATATGGTATACTCTTCGATACTTGGTGAGGTCGTGAAATCTAGCTGAAGAGTCGGCGGGATATCAATCTATGATAAATTCACTGCGGGGTTTTTACCTTTGTGTATGCCAGAGGTTGTCAGATGGATTTCACTTTTAACCTCAGAGAGAAGTAAGGTTGGATTGATGGTTTCAGGAGGAGAACTGTATGAAGTTGAAGGTTCAAAATAACTCTTGGTCTTGGGTTGTGGGTACTTAAGCTGGTAGACTGCAGTAGTTGGCTTAAGGGAACCTCTTGTTTTCAGTGTTTTTTCAGGATCATAAATGGGCGTGGTTTGTTTACCATCCAGGTTTTTTCTGGTGTTCCTTCGACCAGATGCCAGCTTATTTAAATGTGGAGTCACCAAGTGAAAGATAATAAAATCCTTTAAAGGGTGTTCACTCTTTGTTCACTATCAAAGGGCGAAACTTGCAAAAATGTCGTTCTTCCCAGGGAAAAGGTTTCGTAACTTCATCCCCGAAAACGGCGCCAGAAAGATGTTGTTCCTGAGTCTGTACTTAAGACTTAGAAGGTACAACGTCTAGGCATATGAAAGTGAGTAAAAGATAAAAAGAGGGAAGAATCAACCTTCAGGAAAGGAAGCTAAGTCTGATTTCTAGGTTGTCGTTGTCTTGCTTCCCACTGTTCCTACATGCTTGTATCTCGTTCAATCGTGGCCCATGAACGTTCAAGTTCTGCCCGAGTGGTGGTTGTTTTAAGTATGGTATCGAAAAGGTTCAAAGTGATATGGGTTTGGTTTGACAAGACGGGTTCAATATTAGGTTTTCTTGCAACGGGGACAGTCATAGAGGAACGGGAAAATTAAAGGAGAGTTCGAGGTTTTTGATGCTGTATTAATTTGATCGTATAACAAAGAACTTTTGAATCCAAAATTGAAGATAAAGTGCAAACCAAAGGCCTTTTCCCGTCACTGAGTTATATTTTAAATAAGTGGTGTGTGAAATGTGAGAAAAACATTAAGATGTTTATAATGCAAGGCTCATATCAAGGGAGAATCTCACCCTGTAAACAGAAGAAGAAAAATATGAGAAGAAATATGACAAAGCATAAAATATGACGATCTAAAGGGTTCATAGGTCTTGTACTTGCTAATAGACGATACAGAGGAGAATCTGTAAACGATATAGATGACTAAAAATTGATCGCCACAGTAGAGGTTTTACTAAATTGCAGTGAAACATTCATCAAACATATATATGCGAACTGAAATTGAATATGAAATCACAGAGGAAACAAACTCATAACACAGTCTTGACGGAATCATGAGTCTTCGGATTTCTTTCTATTAATTTTCAAAAGGAGAGAGTCTCTATTACAATCGACCAAAAATGTCCAACCTCTTTTCTTTCTTCTAATTTCATATTTATACAAACTTCTGCATGCTAGAATCTCAATCGTTTCAAGAGTTTTTTCGGTTACAAAAAGGAGACTTCTACGTTTCAATTCTTTGTCTTTGTCCTCTTTCGGGCGGATGGAGCACCTTCCTTCCTTTAAACTTCGGGTTCTAAAAATTGAACAGGAAAGACACTTGTCATTATTTGATACTGGAAACTTGCCCCTTCGCATGCTCGGTGCAAGTGACGCACCTCTCCACCAACTAGGCTATCAACTTGGAAGGTTCTATTTGATTATTTGCCTCAAAAGTGTAATAATCCTTCACTAATTGTGGCAACTTTCCTTCTACCTATCGGTCTTCGGCGATGATAGAACATAAATGTACACTTAGTTTTATTAGCCATTTATCTACTTGGATTGTATCCGTCTGGGTTATCTGTGATATTTCAACCAACTCTCTTTCCTCATTCTCCTTGATATTGAGTAGGTGCTTGGCTATATTAATCTGGCCCAGTGCCTCAGTGATGTTTTCACTATCGAGATCTAACAAAATCCCATCTATGAAGCCGAAATTTTCTTCACAAGAGTTTCTTACCTCTTTATCTTGTTGTCTGCCTTCTAATATTTTACGCTCCCATGTCTTCAACAAGATGTTACCTCGGGTCTGCTCTGGGATGGAAAGCTTGGAACTAGTACCCATTTCCTTTTTTATCATGGCTATAACAACCTCTTGGAAAATGACCTGAGCTGCCCCAGCCTCTTTTTCTCTAAAGGAGATGTTTTCCAGTACTTGATCAATGAGTTGGCAGTGGTTTTGAATAGTTTCCACTTTAGCAAGTAAATCTTGCTGAGCTGTCGACACTCGTTTTCAGATCTCTATGGCTTGGGATTGGAATATCCCGATATCTATCATCTGGCTTTTGATGAAATTTAATTTGGCCTGTAACTGCCCTATCAATTCTCCTTGTTGGCTTATCTATGATTGGTTGGTCTGAGCCATCTATTGTGTCTGTTTGAGATCGGATTTGAGTCGCTCGATTTATTTTTGATCGATTACCCTAGCTAGCTCTATACCTTTGTTCGCCTGATCTCTGGTGGTTGCTTCTGTTATATCCAGCTTATCCTCCAATGTTTTGATCAAGCGGTTTTTTCGCTTCAACTGTTCTTTTAGGGACTCGACAAAATATTGGTTGGCTATAGCAAAATCCCCCAATGTCCCTGCTATCTGAGTTGCAAATTCCTCTTTTTTCATGGCTCTCCCATCAGCAAGGATTTTAAATTTCTTGGATACCTTTCCTGCTTCTTGATAAATTTCTTGTTTCACAACGGCCTTTCTCTTCTTATCGAAGAAAATTCTTTCAGAGGCAACTCTTCCACAATTATAGGCGTTATTTATTCGTCAAAAATCCAACCTACATCTGGGATCCCTTTTGTGGACTGTATGGGAGTAACAAAAACGATGAGGTTGCCGATCTGCTTCGATGATTTCCCCGGGGTAACAATCGAGGCTGGCTTGCTTGGAGGGTTGGGGATTTCAGCTTCTTGTTTCAGGCCTCCAATTTGCTTCTTCTTTTCCTGGTGTTCCTCTTGGTCAGGTCTTGAATCTTTGGAGACCTTGGCCTCTGTTTGTTGTACATATGTAGTCAGCGGGTTCTTACCTTGTAAGATTGGGGGAAGGCAGCTCCGCTGGTGTTCCTGAAATTTGAAGAAATCGACCCTCTCCTCGGGCGACAGGGCTTGAATCTAACTTAGGACCTCGGCATAGGATCTCGCCCCTTAAAAAATGTTGTCATGAGGAAAATTCTCATGTTCATACATTTTAAGGCCACAACTCGCCATGTGATTTCCCAGGATCCTGTGTGGGTCGCTCTTTTTGAACTCAATGTGGACTAATTTAATATCCTCCAAAGTCACCGCCTCAACTTTTGCATGTCTGAAATCTAATAAAGAATATGTATTCAAATGAATGGGGAAAGGTGGCCATACCTTCTTTGAAAATACTTTAATCTCTTTTCTTATGCCACCAATCACAGTTTTCCTAGCGATTTCGCGACAAACCAGCCTATCTGGTATGAATAATGGTAGAGCATCGGGGGGAATAGAGGTGCCGAAAACTCTAATGTATGAAAATTCTGCCTCTATGTACCAGTCGACCACATTGCTCAAGTGGCGATGCTATCTAAAATCTTGAGTGGTGGGTTGTCGAAGATGTAGACATGCATTGGCACCATTACCCAATTGAAAATTTCATATATGAATTATGTGGCCTTATCTTCCCATAGTTTTGAGTGGTACGCATGGATAGGCTCAACCTCAAATGGAGTCCAGCTACAACTCATTAGAGGGAAAGGTGTCATGAAACAAACAACATCCAAGATGTAGGCGGACATAAAAAATGAAGTGACCTTCCCACTCACCCTCTGCATCCGATATTCGGTAATCCGACTGGTTAAATTGTTTGACAACAATTTGGCCTAGTCGAAAGAACAGACTTCAACAACTGTATGAATCAAAGGAACCCATGGGAGAAACAAATGTGTGGTGTCCTCCTTCCCATACAACCTACATGTCATCATTGCTATATATTTGAATTGCGGTTCCAAGGAAGAGATTGAATGAACTCCGTTACCGTCCACCCTGAACTTTGTGGGGTGTGAGACCCAATCTTTGATTAGATCAGACATGTTTCTACCATATTGCTTGCATTCTTTCTACTTAAAACCTTCCAAAAACTCGGCATTGTGTGAGAAGTTTGGTGTGGGTGACAATTGGTACATCACCTGCAAATGTTCTAGTCTAAAAGTCCCAATGGTCACCTTCTGCTCGCTGATAATAGTTCTGGTCAGGATATCCACATGATCTAATTCCCATAGGATCATATCATAATATGGAAGGATTCATGGCCTGGCCACTATCTTATGCATATCTGATTGAAAGACAATTTTGTATTTGGTGGCTAAATCATCCTTCTCATTATCACTGGAGTCATATGAACATTTCACCAATTCAGACTGAAGAACCTCAGAGACGTATGACCAGAATCTGATAGAATCAATACTTCGGGGTGAAGTATCGAAAACAATATATAAACCTTTCCCTGAACTCTCAACAATTGGCTTGGAATCTTTTCATGGGGCCATGATAGAGGACTCTGAATTAGCTCTCCTACAGTAAAAATGTGTATACATACATAAATTAGCCCGGTGGGAAAAGCTTCTTTGTGCAAGATAGAAATGAAATTTGAAACAATGAGAGAAAGAACTCTATATCTCGACCATTTAAAACCCCGACGTCCTTATGAACAGAACGATCAAATCATTTTTTGAGAAAGATTTAGCAATAAAAAAAATATCTTTACCTATCACTTCACCTCATTTCAAATAAATGCCATAATTTTTGCCAGGTCGTGACACAAGTTAGCGCAAAAAACATTTAAATTTAACCCATAGACAGTGCATGTAAATATTTGTATTAATGCACTGATTAATCTGGCTTAGCTTCTTTAATTAGGTTTTCTTTAAACTTTAATCACCCTTTTCGGCGTTCATCGTATCGGGAGATTTCACTTCTATCCTTCGAGCTCCTAAAACCCGAGATCGCGATGACGTAATCTAGTTAAGAAAAAACGTGATCTGGATTAAGTGTTTAATTAATCAGTGTTTAATTAATATCATGATTTTGTTAATATCGTGATTTCGCGACTCGAGTCTACAAAGGTATAGTTTCTTGGAAGAGTGAATGCCAAGTCACGAAACCCTGAGATTGTTTAACTATGGTTTAAAATGACTTACCCCTGACACTAACCCATGTGACTTTTGAAACTATCCCGCAACTTCACCTATCAGAGTTATGACAGTAAGACTTTTTGGGAGGGAGATCGCCAAGACGCAAAATCCCGACTGCACTTAACTAAGGTTTAAGGAACTTTACTCTCGGTGCTAACCTGGGTAATATTTCAAGGTTGTTTCATGACTTCACGCATCGGGGCTTGAAACCATGTGAATTGTAACTCCCAAAGTGCGATATCCCGAGGTATATAAAAGTGAAAAATCTCATTTAACGGTTAAATGGCAATGGCTTAGGAGTACAACGACCATCGCCACTTCGCATATCAGGACTACTAATATTTTCATTGGGTAAATGTCACTAAGTAAAAGACAACTTAAAGGCCAACCTTTGATTTTAAGAATTACATTTAAACTAGTTGAAAAATGTGGCTCCAACAATGCGCTCTAGATATAAAGAAGACATTGCATGCACGTTGGAATTAAGAAAAGAATCTTCGGTAAATCTCCTCGAAGAATTACTATAGGTGACACAAGGGGACATGGAGCAGTAAGAAGATGGGATGGAAAGGTAGTTGAGATTGCAATAATTCCAAAAATGCTAAATGGAATGTAGGCAGGTGACAAAAGCGCGTGGGATTGGTAGTCAGAGGAGAGAGTGGAGCATAACTAAAAGTGATGGAGTGTAAGAGCCGAGAAGCAGATATGTAGGAGCAACCACAACATAAAGAGTTAGTCAGTTGGTTGTTGGTTGTGGGTACTATTTTTGTTGTTAGTAACTATCCTTGAGCTATCTCCGAGCCTATGTTTTTTTAATGTATCTGGTTGTAAGTTCAAGTTTGTCACATCTGCAAAGTCTAAAGAGAAGCGCATGATGCTATGTAATGTAACTCTGGGTAAATGTATAAGAGAGAAAGGATTTGTTGTTTTCAATTGATGACTTTCTTAATGGATGTTTGTGGATGGTTGAATGAATATAATAAAGCTACAATGATTCTAATCTGATGATGTGTTGATCATGTGTCAATTGAACATGTGTGTTATTGTTGTATATTGTTAATTGTTAAGTAGTTTCCAATGAAATGTATGAATTCCAACTCAGATGGAACTTTTTGTAATTATTCCTTCATCATCAACACAAGACCATATGGTCTATGTGAACGTCATGGTGTCTTGGGTGATACCTTCTTTAGTCTTTGGATGAGGATTGATATGTTAATGCCTTGAGATTTTTGTTAATTAGATCTGAATGAACCATGGGTCTTCAAGCCCCCAAAATTAAGAAGGATGCACACAAGAATGAATGATCCAACAATAGTTCAAGGCCATGTCTTTCCTTACCATGATTTTTCTTTCCATGTACCAAACTTGCTAGAGTGTGTGAGAGTGTGAGAGGGAGAGATAGAGGAAGATAGAGAGGGGGGGTAGAGAGAGTGTGATATGGAGAGAGAGAAAGATAGAGAGGGGGGTAGAGAGAGAGAGTGTGTGTGAGAGTGTGAGAGGGAGAGACAGGAATACATAAAGGGGGGTAGAGAGAGTCCCCCCCCCTCTCTCTATCTCTATCTGCCTAGGCATGTGATAACAATGCCAATAAAAATAAAAAATAAAAATCTTGTTGGATCTCTCTGCCCTCTCTCTCTACTGCATCTACCCTTCTCTCTCCCTCACTCTCTATTCCCATCCATCTCTCACTCAACGTAGAGTGTAAAGATGGAAAACTGAGGTAGGTGCTAACAGTTTCGCTAAAAATGAAAAATAAGGCTCTTGTTGGATCTCTCCCATCTGTTTATCTCTCTCTCTCTCTCCTAGATATACCCCTCTCTCTCCCTCACTATGTATCCCCCTGCCTCTCTCACTCAATGGAGAGAATAAATACAGAAAATCAAAGCATGTGCTAACAATGCCATTAAAAATTAAAAATACATCTCCTATTGGCTCTCTCCCTCCCTCCCCTTCTCTCCCTCTCCCCTTCCATGCATAGGAACCTACCTCCACTTCATACCTATACCCATCTAACCTTGGGCCCCCACCTATACTTAAACCAAATTAACCCCCCCACACCCAATCCTAGCTAAGATCCTTATGGTTGTACCTCTTCCTAGGGTCCCCACAACCCATAAACCTTCAACCTAGTGCTCTAACCACTACCCTATACCTCAAATCAATTCGATTATAAGCCCCTAGTTCCCAGTTGTTAACCATGGGGCCATCATAATATTAACGGGGACAAATATTGAGACACCATCCATGGACACAATCTCGATCATGGTTGCAATTAGATGTGTTAGACAAAGAAGACAAAGAAGTTGAGGTATATGTAGATGACGATGTTCTTGATGTTCATATCGACAATGAATTTATCAAAAATGACACTAATGATGATGTTTATATGACCAATCCTTTCAACATTTATTATGAACCAAATGATACATATGTGGAGTTGGACTAAGAAGAAGATCAATGATATTGAATTGTTGAAATGTAGGTCGAGGTATGTGATTTTAAATTTTCTATGATTGATTCTCTTTAAAGTATTTTCTTATATGAGTTAAATATGTTTTGTTGAGCTTTATGTCATTCTATATGATTGGTTAGAAGTCATTAACCTTAGTTTCTCTCATAACCTACCAACCTATAACCTCCTAATCCATATTGGGCATGTGCTGATTGATTTTAACTATCAATCAATATTGATAAACTGCCACAAATTTTTAACTCTCCACCCAGTAATCTTGATAACTTTCTAACTCTCCACCCTCATATTCCACCATAGGAACCATGTGCATGCTCCAAAACCACTACCTAGGGACTAAATGGAATCTTTGAGTTGCAAGTGTCATATGGTAGCCATTACAAGGTTTAACACAAAATATTTTTTTGGGATTTGGACGTGGTTTAGGGTCAGGCGTTAAGAGTTAGGGATTGATGGGTTAAGGGGTTTAAGGGTTAATAGGATTATGCATAACCATATAACACATATTATATACAAATATGTGTTTAAATTATATTACAAACAAATAACAAATAAAAAATAAACAAAAGGTAAAACAAATAGAAAATATACAATTCAAACATAAAAAACACTATGGCACCAAACCCCAACCAAATAAACCCACTCCCAAACCGATTGACCAATGCATTGTTTGACCCCACCTACCAGTAAGGAGAGTGTGCAGAGGAGAAACCCACTGGAATTTTCATTGGATTGACCCCACCTACCAGTACAAATATTTTGTAGAGGAGAAACCCACTGAAATTTTCATTGGATAGACACCTGTCAGTAAGGAGAGTGCGCAAAGGAGAAGACCAGTACAAGGAGAGACCGACCCCACCTGTGTGTCTGAGGGATTTACCCCACAATGTATTCGATATGTAGACTCATTGCTTATGTAGATAAATAATGTAGATCTTGTAGATGTTTGTTCCATATAAAATTGTTTACAATGTCTCTATTTGAGTTCCATTCACTTCAAGTTTTCCTTTTCATTCACTTGTTAATTTAGGTTCAATACTTTGTATACTACATCACTTTGCCATATTTTTGTATGCACAATAGAGAAAAAATAGGGTTTGAAATGAAAATTCAACAGACACGATCAAACCATTCATATAGTTCCAAGATTGATAGTCTCATCTTATTTCGACCAGTGAAAGTGCACACTGGATTACAAGGGGTTGGAGGCATAAATTATGAACCATTGTTTTAATGTGTCATAACATATCATAACCTTATTCATTTCGGTATGCATGGGTATTATTATGAAACCACTTTATCTCGCCCCCAAAATGAATGAATGGTTGACAGGTTCCACAATGATATAATACAAATCAAAAAGGCATCGCGTTGATGTAATCCAAAGGATTTTTTAAAAAAGTTTAAAACAATTACCCTCGAAGAAAATGAGGTAAGTACACACAATAAACATTGTTACGAGTAAAGTAGACTCCAATAAAAGCAGTCAAATTCTCCTTTGATAATAAGTTCGGGTAGTTTTCTCATTTCCTTATTTCAAATGTGTTCATATTGTTTAAAATACGAATAGATGGAGAAAGGTAGTCAATCTGGTCAGCCATCAACCTCTGATGAAAATGTCATAATTGATCGTGATTGTGAAAATTTTGAAACTTTTCTGTCATAGTTTGATCTTTATGAGTTAATAAAGTTATCTTGTGATATATTTAGGGATTTTAAATATTAGTTATGTATATGGGAGTTTAACTTGGGCAAATTCATAATTCCCCAAACCTACATCTATTTTTCAGTCTTTTCCCCCTAAAAGTAATCAAATGACGACTCAATTGAACCTTATCCAAATATCACCATCCAAGAAAAAAACTGTATCTTATGACCACTTAGAGGACAGGGAAGGGGATGTTTTTGAGCCTACATTGTCTTTCCCTGACCTTCACCAATTAATTCAAAAATCCCAGGATGTCACTAACAATGGTCAAGACTACTGACACTTATGGGAATCAAACCTAATCAAATCAATTTTTCCACAAACTTATTACTTTCCAGAATTAGTCAATTGGTTTTTTTTCAATTACCGAGTGGATAGGTAACACATAATTTATGTAGATGATTCTAGGATAATCTGTCAAATAAGTAAAGAATCCATTTCCCAAATTCTCCAAATTTCAAACCATGTTGCATATGAAACCTTGGATGATGATGAGCTTGCCTCTAAGTACCAAGCATTATCATAGTCTGAAAGATAGAATATGTTGTGTAATCTATTATCCCTATATGCCCCATTATCAACTGGTCCATCTCCTTTCAAATCCACCATCTTCCCTAAACTAAACAGGCAGGCTATTACCATGATTTTTCAGGTTTTAGGCTATGAACATGATAGAGTAGTGGATGAGACCATTTTAGGTATGTTTTTTATATTATGTCCATCAGAGTCAATCACCTTCACAAAATGTGATTATTTTCAGTTCCTATAGGAAGTCATAAACTTCCAATTGTCAAATTTCCACAACATTAAGTCTTTTAGGTACCAGGCCTACTTGGTGCACCTCATATTTTTTAGCAATTCTTCCTATTTAGAGAGATTTGGAATCAAAACAATATATGATTAAGATAAAACCAAGCCATTAATTGAGTGGACTGATGAGGTGAGGAAACAAGACCAGAATAAAGGTTTCAACCTTTATGTAAACAAGTTCATGAGTGTATGCTACATTATGCTCCATAGCACTCAACCTCCTAGGATTGTTCCTCAGTTTAAAAAGATATTACGAATGAGAAAAGATACCAGATTAGGAGATTGGTATCTGGTTGAGGATCACACCATCATTAGAGTATATGGTTTTGAATGGGAGCCATACAAGCTGTCAATTTTCCTAAATCCAAGAATATTTGATTTGGAATACATCAGACAAAGGATCATTTTAGATCAATTTCATTTTTCCCAACATAAGTAGGCCATCACTTTCAATCTGCATCAGGAGGTTGTCCCTTTCTTGGTAAATCTTAGAACTTCTCTAGTTGTTACGGAAGAAATGATACAACAACTAGATTTTGAAAAAGGAAGTAAATGGGTGTATGAACCACATAATGTGATTGCAGTCAAAAGGACCATGTACAAGCATCTGCCAAATTCTATAGTGGAAATAAATACTAACCTTGATTCATGGGAATAATTTAAGTAGATTCTAGAAGAGTCCTAAAATCAAACTACCACTTAGTCAATGGACCAATCCAATGTAATTCCAACTCCTCAAAAACAAGAATTACAAATTGGAAAGAGAAGTTTTTGAAACATGCATTATGAAATGGATAATGATGATTAGTTGAGTGAGAAACTGAGAACAAATCCTAAAGGTGATGAAGAATTAGACTTACATGGGTTCTTAGCTGAGTTTATAGGAAAAGGGAAGGGTATATTGCAAATCAAACAAGGATCAAGTGAATCTAGTTCATCCTCAAAGGGACCTGCTATCACTATCACTGTCGATAATCTCACTTAAGCTCAATTGTCAACAAGAAAAGTTTCACAGACCTCTACCGTTGAAGGAACCTCTAATGAGTTTCCCTCACTCTTTTCTCAATATTTAGATATAAAGAGAAAAAATCAAGAGGTGAAAAAGGAAATGCATCCTCGGGATTGGGGAGAAAACACAACTCAAAAAAAGTTACTATATGTTGTGGATTATGAACTTGGTACATTCAATTTGGATGTACTAGAGTCAAAGTTACTTAAGCCTCTTTTTCCTATAGATTACAAATCCACTCAAATGAGTGTAAATCTTGGGGATATACACCTTATTGATGTGATTGAATTGCACCAACAAACAAGTGATATGTTGTATAGAGGGGTCTTGCAATCCTCTACTAGTGTGAGGAAGATGAAAAATGTGGTAATCAAAATAGAGAATCAATTGAAGCAGGATTGGCTAGCCACTAAAGCCAATATAATTCATATTAATGAGTCAGAGAGGAATATTATTTCCCTAGGAGTAGATCCTAAAAATCCTACTATTGTGGGAGACCTAATCAAATGGAAGGATAATGAGATTAAGTTCCTTAATAAAGAGATAAATGTTCCTGATGTACAACATGTTGATAGCTCGGAGCTGCAGGCTAGTCATGAGGAAAAGGAGCATCTTTAGTAACAATTATTGGAAAGTATAAATATAATAGAATTCCTACAAGCTAAAATTGAAACCTTGAAAGTCCAACAAACTCAGTGATTGCAGGTAGCCAAGTCAGCTACAACGAAAACTACTCCATTAGACCCAATAGAGGGATTATCAAAATTCATGGCTGATTTGATTTTGAAGGAGATCAAATTGGAAACTCTGACAAACCATCTCAAATAAGGAGATGCCAATATCATAAAAGAATTATAATATCAGGGGAAGAGAAAATAAGTATTTTTGGCATAAATCAATGCTACTAAAGAGGAAGCTTAGAAGGAAGAAAATAAAATGAAGGCAAGGGTGACGGGGATACCACCCATGGAATGAGATAATGATATCATTTGGGATGATATAGCTAAAACAATTTTTAAGAATTTATCTTATTTTACCTTGGTCATGCAAGATGAGCCTAATCTAATCAACAGCCTCCCAAAACATAGAAAGAACAACAAATGAGTTGGAGAATAAAATTGATTTGGCAGATGATATAATAAAGTTCTTGAACAACATAACTAAAGAGGAGTTGAATGATTTGAAATATAATGAAAAAACTAGCATTGTAATGGATGTTAAAAGAGTCATTACAAAAAGGATATTGTTGTAAAATGCATAAACTAAGGGCCATGATCTTATTAGGGAAATATCTACTTTTAAGAAGATTTTTAGTGATGTCATTAGGCATGGATTACCATCATTCTATAATGGAAATGGGGATTTTTATCCAATGAACAATTATTAGAAGCTATTAGATGACTACATGAATAATAATAACAAGTTTAAAAAGCTTGATGGCACTTTGAAGGGGCAAGATGTTGTAGAATTGTTGGCAAGGGATTTTGAGCTCTTGCATAATTTGAAAATGATTTCCAGGAATTTACCTCCCCCATTTTATGAGAAATACATCAATTTGAAAGAGGCAATAAAAAAAATGAATGATAATAAGTATCTAATGGGAAAAGATTGGAAAAGAATGTGTCAATTTGATAAATTACCATTGGGAAGATGAGGTGAATCGAGTGGCACACGTCCAACTCCCTAAGGGAATATTTTATTGAGTAATTTTTCATGTACATTAATTTTTACCAAGGTAAAAACCTTTCAAGAATAAAGAAGCAATAATATGTTTCAAAAAGGTGCAATATTGAAGGGTCAACATTTTTGGGAATCAGAGTGTAACTTGTTCTCGGGTTTGCTAGATCAACAGAGATCACAGAGGAAGACACATATTATGAAAAGTGTATAGAGGACTTGTAGAGATTCATTCACCATGGTCGTATCAGTCTGTATTATTATATTCTACTCCATTGCATTCTCCATGTAAATTCATACCTATTCTTCAAACATCGTAGATATGATTTGCTCATTAATAAAAACCTTATGCAATAATTCACATCATATCCATTCATCCTCTTTAAATTGCAAATGTCTGATACATATGGGAAAATGCCTCTTGGGTTGAGAGTCCTATGAACATCCTATCTGAAAACCTCTATTTAATGATTCTTATTTTGTATCTTTAACATTCATTTTAATATCTCATGCTTCTAATATTATAAGGTAACATTTTAATATGTCATGCTTCTCATATTATAAGGTAAGATTTTAATATGTCATGCTTCTTATATTGTGGCAGGGTGATTGTGGGAATGCACCAACCTTGGAGCAGGAAAATGACTAACAATATCCATATCCATATCCATTTAAAGTGAATTTTATTATTGTTTTATAATTGAATTAACTTGTTCTTTTGTTGATATATGTAGTTGTTGACACTTGATGTTAACAATGTGGGCGATGATGGCAAATTGTTTGAATTGGACCCAATTGAGACAAATAAAAAGGATGTGAGAAAGGAAAACAAGGAATTTATTGAATTAGGTAGGTGTGAATCAACGGAGGTCGAGAACACAAAAATATGCAGAGTTTTGATGGACGATATGCAACGATATGTGGTAAGTGCCATATTTTAAAAAGTTCATTTATCACATATGTTAATTTATGAATTTTGTTTTTCTACTTTTGTATGATCTGAATACAATTTTTTTCTTTATATAGGATTTATTCAAAGCTACTAAGTAGCCTGATGCCGAGACTAGTGTTGGTAGCAGCAATGCTCAAACATCACAATATCCTACCATGAGCCACATACCCACGAGGCTCTTTGTCTCTCCTCCTATGGCTGCCAGCCCCGTGACTGAGACAAATGAACCTTCTGGGGCCCATGACACACCCTTGTAGTGCATGCTAGACCAAGCAAATGATGGTAGAGACGAGGAAATTGGTGATTCTACAAATTGTTTTTTTCGATCGCCATGTGTTACCAACAAGGGAACACTACTGGTTATCTTTTTGGTAAACGAGAACATTGTTCCGATCAAGATACGAAAAACCTAGGTATTTATGAATGTCTTAATTGTTTCCTATTATCTAATTGAAACATACATCTCTCCAATTATTTTAAATTAATGATCATATAGTTCCATAGGAAACACCATATATTTTAAGCATTTGAACAACAAGGCATTAGATATTTTTGGGTGCACCATATGCACATGGTGGAATGCTGAGAATCCCAGTTTGAAAAAGGATCTTATTGACCATTCGGTCGACCTGTTTTGTGATTCCTTTAACAAATTTGGAGTCACCTCATTGGATGATACATATTTGAAATCTGTGAGGGAGTAATATAGGGTTCATTTGCAAAAAATCCCTAAGTATGAGCGTCCTCTGATGATTCCCGAGAGTGAGTGGAAGAATCTATTGGAGGATGCAAAGGAGAAGACAATGAGAAAATAAGGAAAGGCACCTCCTAGTCCAGGAAGATATATCGTATTTTGAATTTAATATGTTGATTTTTCGTTAGTTCTATATAAAAATGACCATATACAAGTTATTGGAAAATTTTCGTAGGCTCCTAGACATGTCAAAAACAACCAAGACAAGAATAGAAAAACACAGGAAAAAAAAACTTGGCTAGGGTGGTTACATGAAACTAAAATTACAAATTATAAGTACCAAATAATTAAACCATATTATTCCTATCATCATCCAATTTTTATTTAATTGCATCCTATAAGCCAAATTTGAGATCTTTTGTAATGCAAGGGGCTCAATTAAAAAATGTGACCATAGAAGAAGACCTCCAAATCAGTTTCAAGTTCATCTTTCAAGATGTAGTTGAACGTCGACAAAGCATGGGGAAAACACAATGCAACCCTTTGAACAACATCGTAAGTAAAATCGGTGGATTTTAATTGTTTATTACTTCTAAAATTTATTCACAATTGATTTGACCCATAAATGAGTGTGTCTTTTTGTTTTAAGCAAGAGAGAAACAACAATAATGAGGCTAGTAGTGGAAAACAACCCCATGATGGTGGAGTGCAGTACGATGATGGTGGTGTGCAATCTGGCCATAATGGATTGCAACCCATTGATGGTTGTGTGCAGCCCGACCATGATGATATTATGGCTATAAAATCATAAGTATGGATTACAATTGTTAATATTTACTTGCAGATGGTGTACTTATAAATTTTCTTATTTTGATGGTAGAGTAGGAAAACGTGGCATCCGACCAACAGTCTCGACTTGTCAACTTGGTAAAGAACATTGTAAATATATTTGCATTAATGAACTGCTTCTCTGAATAATAACTAACCATATAAATTTAACCCTTTTTTTTTATTGTAGTTGAGGTCCCTCAACAACAACCTGCATGTCGTGGAGAGTACTTGACTATACATACAATGCATCAGAGCATTCATATTGAATCAACACCAAGAGAAGGCCTAAAAAATGAAGCAAATCTATAAATGGATGAGCAAATCAACAATTATTTGAAAACTAAGAAACATAAAAAGAAGTGATTGTATATATTATGAGAAACATGTATAATGGAAACATGTTTTGATGATAAAATTTATCAACATATACTATTTGTTGTTACCTTCTTATGGATGTATGTCATATGTTTTGTATGTACAAAACCACGTATCTACAAACACATTCTTTCTTTCATTTACCTTTAAATTTTGTTTTGCTACTTTCTGTGCATGAATCGTACTATGCCACTTTCAATTATTTTCCAATGGAAATATTGAGTATGGGGAATTGAGAGTGATGAAAGGGGGGGAAGGGGACAAATGAACTTCCACCTTCACATGGTTGGCCTTGTTCAATAGAGAATAAATTGTTCTCAAAACCAAAAGAATCTCATTCAGGGATTCTGCTTTAGTCTTTCGAGAGTCTCATACATGTCGATATGTTTGTTTGTTTATTTATTTATTATTTAGTCATGTAACTTTTTATTCTCTGATGATTTATGTGGTATTCACAATGGAAATGCAGCTAACAACTAACCTATGTGTTATGTGGTTGTACAATATCCTGCCTCATTGAGCCCATGGACATATGTACTTAGTACTCGTTTTTCTATTTTATTTAGTAGGTGTGCACAATTGCTAAAGATTCATGTATATTTCAACCCTTTACTAAAATTTGGGCACAAATCACCATAGTATACAATATTTAGGGTTTACAACAAATCAAAATTCATGTAACTTGTAACTTGTGAATTACCAACACCATACATGTATTTTTATTCCTAGGGCATACATTTTTCATCATGCCCCGTTTTCATGCATTTTCCGTTTATGCATTTTTTTGCACTTACATGCAAATTTTAGCCTTTATGCATAATAGAGGGTTTTTTGTTTCAAAATGAAAAAAATAAATTATGAATATATGTAAAATTATAAAACAAAAACTCCACAATTCGAACCACTCAATTTGGAGGTCATATGAGTCTTAGGCATGCATTTTACAGAAAGATTATTTTACCCTCCATTTTACAAAAAAAATTGAATCTCTATTCAAGGTAGAAGACTTTATTCATTTGAAAATGCACTTTGGATGATATATATATATATATATATATATATATATATATATATATATATATTCAAAATGTTATTAAATTCAGAACAAAACTCATATCACTAAATTTGGAGCTATATAGAATCATGGACATGCATTTCCATTAGGGCACTTTCTATTGTTTTGGTCTCTCAATTTACAAGGTAGATTTTTCCTCTTTTACACAACAACCACTTTTATGTTTGCAAACAAAAAAATAAATATGAACACAAGTGTAAAATTATCTAAAACACCCTCATAAACTCAAATAACTCAAATTGCAGGTGTGTTAAGACCTGGGCATGCATTTTTCATCATGCCCTGGTTTCATGCATTTTTAAGCATTTACAAGGCAATTTTTAACCTGTATGCACAATAAAGGGTTTTTGGTTTGAAAATGCACAAATGAAGGTATGAAAATAATAAAATAAAAAATTCACAAATTTAATCACTCAATTTGGATGTCTTATGATTCATAGGCATGCATTTTATAGTAATCTAGTTTTACCCTCCATTTTCCAATAAGTCATGAATTCAGGTTCTAGGTGGAAGTCGTTTTTCATTTGAAAATGCACTCTGGATGATATAGATAGATTTATAATGTTATTAACTTCACCCAAAAACTTATATCCCTAATTTTGGAGCTATATAGAAGCATGAGAATGCATTTCCATTAGGGCACTTTCTACTGTTCTAGTCTCTCAATTTACAAGATAGATTTTTCCTCTTTTACACAACGACCACTTTTATGTTTTCAAACACAAAACTAAATATGTAAACATGTGTTAAATTATCTAATTCACCCTCAAAAACTTGAATCACTCAAGTTGGAGGTGTTTTAAGATCTGGGTGTGCATTTTTGTGAAGTCCAACGTGCATTTTCCACAAGGCCAAACATTACAATTTAAAAGAAAAACATATATTGCGTAAGTGTGAGTGTGAAATTTTGGATGTGGAGGCTCTAAAACTATTGAATTATGGTTTTATGCAACAATAGGAACCCTAATCGTAATCATCGATATCATCATACATCAAGAACATTGTCATCTACATCTGGCTCCACATATTCGACTTTTTAATCTAACACATCTATCTACTCCCTTTGTCCATTGCATCATAAGCATTACGTTCAGTGTTCAACATCAATTTGATTTTTTAAAACTTATTATCTAGGAGTCAGACCTCCGACACCTAGTTCCATCATCAAATACACGTCGATATTTCGACGGATTGTTCTCGATTGTCTATCTCAACCTTGACAAATTTTGAGCTCTCAAGCATTGTCATTTTGACGAAATTTTYCCACCCTAGTGTCACCAATCCGATATCGTTGGACTACCGATGAACTGTTCCCTCCCAAGCATCGCCACTCCAACATATTCATTCGGTCATAAGGTTGCAATTTCGATGGTACCTGCATCGACTTTCCAACAATATTTATGCACACCAATGTCACACTAATGACCGAGGCCATCGGTAATACGACGATGACTTGGATGATGATCGTTTCCTAGAAAAATCCACATGGCATCCCATGGTGTCAAATTAATGATAACTATATGATCACCTCCATTGTGATGATTGGTTGCAACAAAAGTTTTCTTGATTAAATTTCCTCACAACTGCCACATGGTAGTTTCCTACATTGAATGTTCAAACAATGAAGGCCGTTGATAGTGCGACAAAACAAATTCGACAATTCGATTTTATTAGCTTCATCGGAAAACCAACGTTGGTTCATCAAAATGGAATCATAACGACATCATAAATTGTTCCAAATGTACCAATGCAATCCTCTTGCAGCTTCAAACGTGTCTACACACTTTCATAAATGTTATCTAAGTTTGTTGTCTTGTTTTGTTGTGCCTTCCATGGAATCTTGTATGATGGGGGCTTGCACCAATGCTTTGTTTAGGTATATCATTCCATCGTCATAGCTTGTGGTTTTCTTCAACCTTACATATGCAATACCTTTATTTTGCAACCTTACACTAACATGTTTTTTGGGTTTTCATGACTTGTCTGTAAAAACCTATAGTTGAAATTATATTCTCATGCAATTTTGATTTGTGGGTCTCCTATGTTTTTTATTTCCTATGTGTTGGTGGTACCCCTAGACGTACTATCAATAATACAAATTTATTATTGGTGTTTATCAATGGCTTTACTTGAACTATTTATATCAACAAAATTAGTTCCTTTTTGAAAGAAAATCAACATGTATTCCTTCCCATTTTTCATAGGTTTGTATTGGTCAACACCCTTTTATAATTTGGCATCTTAGTCCCATATATACGACTCCACAATCACCTTGCATAAATCCAAAATAACGCTTGATATCATCATTGAAAATTTATGTTTACATTTCTTCTTAACTTATGACGACACATCCTTGTGTAGCCATCCTATTGGGGACGGATTTGAATGATCCATTATGGATAGCATTGTATTTTTCACTAGTTTCTTCAATATTGGGTTCTTATGGCTCTGAAAGTCAAATATGACACTGGCCATTTATTTTTTCACCATTACTCACACTCTTATAGATTTACATGGGATTTTAACTTACCATTTAGTACATTATATAAATAGCATCTTCCATGTTGTCAATCACTTGTAATTTTATTTAATTTGAGCCATAGTAGTAAGATTCAAATATGAATACAAATTTGTTTCGATTCAAAAAAAATGTAATGGAAAAAACCCATACAACTCACATACAAAAGTATACATCTCATAGATATGAAAACATGCATGTTAGAAAATAATAAATATACATACACCATTCAAAATAGTCTGTAAAAATAATGTAACCTTTAATATGTAATATATTTTTTCCGATGGAAGAAATCCTGGGAAACCCTCTGAGTAATTCCCCACATTTCATGGATGGTAAACGAGGTAAAATTTCGACCATGATTACAAGGCCTAACCCAGTGAGGACATCGAGTGAGGCCAAACAATCTCAACAAATCTCAACAATAGTTGGTTGGGGACTTGACCACAAGACCTCATTCATAAAACCACAACACTCATCCACTTGAGCTAACCCACTGAGCTTTAATATGTAATATAATGTCCATTAAAACATAAGATAAATATAGTAAATTAAAGTATATTACACAAAACAAAATATATTATATGATACAATTTAAAAATATTATATAGTATATTATAACATAACCTAAAAAATATATGATATATGTTGGATTTTCCTTATTTACAAAGCATTAGTATTACTAGTGTTCTTTTACTTTTTTATCATTAACATATATATCAAGTACTGAGTAGTAGCAACATAAACAAGAGACATAAAAGAACACAAGAGATTTATCCTAGGAAAATCCCAACAACCTTTCTTAGATAGATTATGTTCACAAAGCAAGTCCAATTAGATAAACCCTAGCACATGTGCTAGATTAACCAAAAATACCACGCCAGTTGTAGTAGCAACACCATACAAAGGTAGCACCACAAGAGAGAGACACCAAAAGACTGAGCAAGAATAAATTGTGCATCTGCATCTACTGCGTCACCTCCTCCAAACTTGCACCTTGTTTTTGTGTAGCTAGGAGAGTGTGAGTGAATGAACAAATGAGCTAAGGCACCTCCTTATTTATAGTGTTCTTGTCCTTCTAGCTGGGCTAACTTATCTTCTATGAAGGTGTCTTTTCATTATACTCTATTCTTCTGGGCCGACTTCTCTTCTAGGGTATTTCAACATATGTCCAATATCTTCTCCACATCTAAGAAAGGTCATCTTGGAGGGAAATATCCTCTCGTATCTACAAAAACATCAACACTCCCTCTTATCTAGGGAGGTATATTTCATGATTTCTTCATCTGGTAGTCCACTGACTACTCTACAATCTGCTAGCAGGTACACAACTGCTACAATGCCCTTGGTATCTTGAATCATCATGAGCAGTCTTTGCGATGAAACGGTAGTACACACAGCTACATACAAATGATATGGTAATCTCCATGACAATCAACAAGTATCACACAACTACTACAATGCCATCCAATAGATCACAACTGCTGCCAAGTAGTACACAACTACTGTCCAGTGACACACAGTCACTGCCAATGGAACATATCCACTGTAGTAGTGCACAATTACTATCCATAGACACACAATCTTCGCTAGTTTTACTGAACCACCAAAGTAGCACACAAATACTGTTCGGAGTCACACAACCTTCGCTCATGGAACGCATCCACTGAAGTAGCACACAACTACTATCCAGAGTCACACAACCTCTGCTAGTGAGACACATCCACCGAAGTAGCACACAGATACTATCCAGAGTCACACAACCTCCGCTAGTGGAACACATCCACTGAAGTATCACACAACTATTGTCCGAAGTCACACAACCTCCACGAGTGGAACACATCCACCGAAGTAGCACACAAATACTATCCAGACTCACACAACCTCCACCATAGTCTTACGATTATGTGTGTGATGTTTCTTCTCTCAGCAGATCTGACAATGCATTAACTCCTTAGTCACCTCACATGATTAATCCAGGGAACCCTTGGCCAAAGGGGTTAGCCAGCATGAGAAGAAACAACACACCTCCCTCTCAATGGGGGTGAACATTTGACAACACTCCAAGCTTGTACCTGAAGTACTCATACTTCACTCTTGACAAGGGCTTGGTGAGGATGTCCATTATCTTCTCGTCTGTGGACATGTACTGGAGCTCTAAAACTCCTCTCGGCACCATGTCACATATGTAATGATATTTTATATCTATATTCTTAGAAATATCATGGAATACAAGGTTCTCGATAAGCTTCACACAAATTTGATTGTCACAATGTATCAAAGTTGGTTCCAATCCTAGATCAAATATCAGGTCTAGCAACTTCTGGACCCACATTGCTTCATGACTTTCCACACTTGTTGTGATATACTTTGCTTCTAATGCACTAAGTGCCACTGATATCTGATTCCTACTCAACCATGAGATCATGCCTGATCCCAGACTAAAACAATATCCATAAGTACTCTTTTGATCCACTGCACTCCTTGCCCAGTCAGAATATGTATATCCTTGCAGCTTCACATCTCCACTTGAGACATATCTCAATCCATATCCAACCATACCACGAAGTTACCTCAACATATGTTTTTTTGCCATCCAATGTACCTTTCTATGTTCAACCATGTGTTGACTCAAGGTATTCACAGCAAAGCATATGTATGGACTAGTGTTAACTAGGTACATCAAGGATCCAATCAACTATATGTACATCATGGGATTTAGTAAATATGAATATTTGTCACTCAATAGCTTCAAATTTATCGTCATGGGTGGTTCATGGACTTGTAGTCCATCATCCTGAATCTTTGTAGAATCGCAATAGTATATTTTCCTTGGCTAAGGAAAATCTTATTTGATATCTGCCACACTTCCAATCACAAGAAGTAATGCATCAGAACTAGATCCTTCATCTTGAACTCTAAAGCGAGCTCCCTCTTGCACCCAACCATGAGATGCTCATATCCTATTATAAATAGGTCATCCACATGTAGGATCAATGGGAAACCATCAAATAACTGTTTGATCTGGCATATCATGCCCTGGGTGCCTGCTTAGGCCCATACAAAGCCTTCTTCAATCTGCAGACATGAGACTCCTTCTCATGTATCTTGTGGTTTCTCTATGTACACTTCTTCTGGCTACCAGAGAAAGTGTCTCATAATAATATTATGCCTCTTTCTGGGAGAATCTTCAAGCCACAAATCAATATTTGTACATTTCCATGATGTCATATGCAACATGCTTGATCTTCTAGATCAACTTGGAATTCACTATTGACTTCCCTTCTGGTCTCAAAACCACCTCTCACACATCATTCTTCATGATGGACTGATACTCCTCCATCATGGAATCCTTCCATTCCTTCTTCTCAGTAGCTTCTTCAATGGTGGAGGGCTCTGAATCAATGATGTTGCTTATCAGTGCCACATAGTTGGAAAACATGTGTGGTTTTTGGAACTGAGGAAAAATCTATATCCTAGTCATTCTGACTGGCTACCTGCTCTGTCACTACAGAAAGGTCTATCAAGACAAGGGAATCCTCCCAGGAGATCTCACATCTCCTAGAATCCTTTGAAGCTTTGATCTAGCCTCCTCAACTCATGAAACTTGTTTGTCAGTCTTGGAAGATGTCTCTCTCTCCTATCTAAATATAAGAAGGAATACTTTCTGAATGAAAGTCTCTAAGACATTGACTCTCTCTAAGATCAGGATCACTCTAAATTTTCATGATCCCTCTGAAGATTGACTCCCTTTTGAGTCGATACAATCTCTGGACACACATGCTTCCACTGCATCTATTGACTTCTTCTGAAGTTTGATCTCCTATGGACTATGCTAGGAGGTTTCTCCTCCCTACTAGATCCTAAGGGTTGACTCCTTCTGAAATCTAGCTTCTTTTATGTTGGTACTTGGTGGGATGCATGCCTCACCATTGGTGGAGTCATCTGTTTCTCTTCATAGTATGACTTATTACTGTCATGTATCTGTATCTCCTTTTCATTATGAAAGGTATCACGAGAACATGCTTGTTTACTGCATCATTTCTAGGTAGGCCCTTCTAGCACTACTGACTCTTCCTGATGATCTGAAGAGTGATCAAATTAACTATATGGTCATCTTTGGAGCCTTATTCTCCTCACAGTCAATCTCCATAAGTGATACTCTTATTTGTCTTCTACTTCACATGGGTGTGTACATTCATGTACATAGTTCTATGTCTCGGTTATAGACTGTCTAAATAGTTTCCTCCTACAACCGTCATCATAGCTCCTTCTCAGAGCTATCACCTATGACCTGCCTGGGACAAGAGACAAGAGAAACATTTCCATGGTAACCTCCATGGAATGGTTAGTAATCAAGAACATCTCCTAGAGGAGATCAATTTCATCTTGCAGACAAGTATATCATTTAACAATGAGCATTTTCTTAATGATAATCGTACCAACAATATTCAGGTGTACCTAAACATTTGATAGAAATAGCAAATAATAAAGCTGTAAAAAATATTATTCTAGGTATAATACTTTCTTAAGCAACAACGATATAAAATATCAAACTTGATATGCAAATATGGAGTCTGGTGTTGTTGTCCTACTTGAGTTTCCTTCTATCGTTCATATGAAAACACCATTGTCTAAGAGATAAATTATTCAGTCTTTGATGCCTTTGAGTGCTCTTCAACATCTGTTGCATGTGCATGGTGTTTCTTCTTCTCCTTTTCATTTCTATATGCACATTGAAAGACATAATGTCCTAGCTTATGGAAACTGTAGCATCTGATCTTTGATGCATCCTTCTTGTAACGAGGTATTTTAGAATTCTTTGGGTTACCTTATTCCCTTTTCTTTCTCTTCTTCACTTGGTAAACAAGAGCTTGATTTTCATCCTCATTACTCTTTTGTATCTTGGATATCATCCTAGATTCCTCTTGAGTGCAATCTAACCATAACTTGTCAAACTTGGGAAATCTCCTTCTTGCGTAAATTCCTTGGAAAAATGGGTCCCATGAGGGAGGGAATCTATTAAGTGTGGTGGTCACAAGTTCAACATATTCTAATGGGTCTCCAATAGCTACTAACTGATCCTTGATCTGTGATATCTTTTTAAAATAGTTGACCAGTGTTTCTGACGTGTTCATTGTCACGTTTCTGAGTTGATGCCTTAAAGTAAGATTTCGAATGGTATTATTACTTTCATAAAGTATGGTTTGGGCATCAAACATCTCCTTCAGTGTCTTCAGTTATGATACATTGGTTATCAGGTGATCCTTGATTGAATTTGTCAATATCCTCTTGGCCTTGACCTCATTCTTCTTGAACTTTTCCTTTGCTTCTTCATCTTCAGGTTATGGAAGCATCATCTTGATGTGATCCAATAATTAATTCTCTTATAGAATGAGGAGACCTCTGTGCTTCCAGGATCTGAAGTTATTTGCTCCATCCAATCTATCTTATACTCTTGTATCGGTAGACATTTTTCGTTGGTAGAAATCCTAGCACTGAAAAACATCGATTTTTCAAACTTAACCAAACTACATGTTGAGGATTTCAGGGGGTGCACTAGGTTAGAGTGAACTGCTCTATATAATAACTATCCTCAAAATCCTTGGTAAAGTTCTCAACAAGCTTGACAAGGTATTGCAGCTGCATGGTGCTGCAAGGTTTCATTGTACCGATCTTCCTTCTAGTGGTTAAATTGTTATGAAGGTAACAAACTCTGATACCATGTTGGATTTTCCTTATTTACAGAGCATTAGTGTTATTAGTGTTATTTTACTTCATTTCCATTAACATATATATCATGTACTAAGAAATAGCAACATAAACAAGAGACAGAAAAGAACACAAGAGATTTATTCTCAGAAAACCCCAAATGGGGGAAAAACCTAGCAACCTTTCTTAGATAGATTTCTTTCACAAATCAAGTCCAATCAAATAAAACCTATCACAAGTGATATCTTAACCATAAATACCACCCCAGCTGCAGCAACAACACCATACAAAGGTAGCGCACCTCATCAAGAAGTAGCGTAAAAGAGAGAGATACCAAAAGACTGAGAAAGAATAAATTGTGCATTTGCATCTACTGCATCACCTCCTCCAAAATTGTGCCTTGCTTATATGTAGCTGGGAGAGTGTAAGTGAATGAAAAAATGAGCTAAGGCACCTCCTTATTTATAGTCTTCTTGTCCTTCTAGTTGGGTCGACTTCTCTTCTGAGAAGGTGTCTTTTCATTATACTTTATTCTTCTGGGTTGAATTCTCTTCTAGGGTATTTCAACAGTTGTCCAATGGATCTCTTGCTTCCAGAATATTCTCTGCATCTAATAAAGTTCATCTAGGAGGGAAATATCCTCCCACAGCTACCGAAACATCAACAATATAACCTAAATATATTATAAATAAAAAAAGCTTAAAATATATTCCTTTCCTCCACCATTGAGTGTAGGGAAGGAGTATGTAGTTGGATAGAATAATGCTTTGACATCAAGCATCCATACAACCATGGATAGGCACTATAACGTACCTAGCCTCCAAGGTGGTTCATGCTACTACTAATAATGACCAAATTATAATTCTGACACCAATTCTAAATGTGGAAAATACACAACATGGAAAACACTCTCATGCAACTATACATACTAATTAAAAACATAAATGAAATTAATTTAAATGCGCACAAAAACAATTAAATGCATACAACAACATTCAATAACATAAAACACAGGTTCAAATTCATCTCTTTACCCACAACATGTAGAAATATATATAAGATAAACTTCAAAGTGAAATGCACAACAAATTAAATCAACAATCAACATAATTAAACACATTGAATATGAACACTTATCTTGGAAAGTACACAACTCGCTGCATAGGAAAAATGTTCCTCCCAACCATAGACTTTTTTTTTTAGTTCTCAACAATAAGTAACCCCCAAGTTGGGGCTATGCACCATAAGATACAGTGGTCCCTAAGGCTGACTATTGTCCCCTCTCAACAACTATTTCCTAGATCCATTCCAACCCACCAACTCTCTTCCCCTCAACCTACACAACCTAAGGAATGGGATACCACTTCCCTCCAGGGCTCCAACATAGGTTGCATAGAAAATCTCTCTGCTAGAGACTCTAATAATTCTACAGTTGCAATAGGAATTCTGACAATAACAAATCATTTTCTCACTTTGACACTTTCTTGCACATAATCTTACTCACGGTCCTACAACCAATTTATCCATGAATTTACAGCTCCAACCAGTTGTTACACATTCCCACTATGGCTACCTTTAATCTTCAGCACTCAAAACTCTCCTTCTGTCAAAAAAATTTCTTGTAAAAACTGATCTCTTTTCCCATGCAATTGTCCTTCTCTTCCCATGATTTCTTGACTTCACTCTTCCCCAAAATTATTTACTTGACTCTTACACTTCCCTCATACTTTTTGTATTCATCCCATGCTCTCAATAAATATGTGAGGTGACTTCACACACCAACCCTCTTACATGTTTTCAATTATTGGGGATTGGAACACTCCAAAGGAAATAGAAGGTTGATATAAAAGAAAAATTGGAAAGATGGTTTGGGTTTAATAGAC
>ML776900.1:815853-840545 GCA_009831015.1 Picea engelmannii | reverse complement strand
GAACCCCCTCTCTTGTGGAAAATTA
This sequence comes from Picea engelmannii, assembly GCA_009831015.1. Classification (NCBI taxonomy): domain Eukaryota; kingdom Viridiplantae; phylum Streptophyta; class Pinopsida; order Pinales; family Pinaceae; genus Picea; species Picea engelmannii. The sequence goes on along the minus strand of ML776900.1, from coordinate 840,520 downwards.
TCCCCCATGTCTATGTCCATGTCCTTTTGTATCCAACGATACATTTTTTTTTTGATATACGAATTTTACATATTACATCGCTTGGTCTATGGCCATACATCATATTTACAATATACATTGCTAAACTAGGGATTAAAATGGGGATGTTACAGAGACCACCATGATGGTGTTGTGTGAGGATGATTACAACAACTACCATAATAGGTATTGATACCAACATGTGGAGTCCATTGTCTGATAGGAATGTCATCGAGGGTAGATAAAATAATTCCAATGTTCAGTGTTAGGGTATAGATAAAATGACCATTTAGTTTCCATTCAACTAGGAACTATAAAACATTGTCTAGAGTAGAAATGATAATTGTTGGATTTAAATGGAGACTAGGGTTCTCATGGAATAACAACAAAGTCTCTGATGTATTCTTGAAGCATTATCATTTTCGATCTTCGCAAAGGGAACACTACTACATATGGGGTCAAAATTCAACAAAACCTTCTGACGATAAGGATAAAATTAATCATATCATCACAAATTATGACATAATATTAGAATTTTAATTTTTTTTTTCATGGCCTCCCTGATGAACATCATACTTCTGATGAACTTCTATAGCCTTCGATCTTTAGATGTTGGTTCATCTATCTATAAATGAATATAGAGAATGCCAACTACCCATTTGAAAATGGTTTAATGGTCACTAACTTGGTCAACTTTGACATAGTCAATGTTTGTCGGAAGACTGATGGAGGTGAGTGATTTCAACTATTTTTTTGTAGGTGCGATGGTTATAAAATATTTTTATGCTCATTGTTCGTTGCATGATTTATTAGTCTTTTTTCTATGTGCTACTTGCCTTAGATCCAATTCTTGATCTACATAGCTTAGATTTTTTACTTTCAAGGTTACAAATTTTTAATATCACATTGTCTCTTTTTTAAATACCTAAATTAGATCCCTAACCCTTAGACCCTCTTTAATTTGGGTACACAAATTGTTTCCTAGGAAATGGGTATGAACATGTCTACTCAATTCCATTTAATTACTATACAATTTGTCTTGGTCTAGTTCTCTTTTATTACTTGATTATAATGAAGCTTTGGAAATTATGTGGTAAAAATGTATGGTTTTGTTTTGTTGACTAATTTTTGACTACTATTGTAAAAATTTAATGAATATATGACGAAAATGGATTAATTCTCTAGTGCATATGGGTCAATATTCGATGACATTTGTACCATAAGAATATATTTGTATAATGTACTTATATTGCTTTAGTGGATTTTGTTGTAAATATAGGAAATCCCAATGCCAACACCTAAATAGAGTGAAAGGATAATTTATAGGTTAAAGGATGCGTTGGAGGCACATGGTGATGGGAAATGTTATTGCCCTTGCAATCAATGCATGGGATTGAATAGAAGAATATTTGTAAGGAAAATAATTGAAAATCATTGTTGGAGGTATGGGCATTGTGAAGGGGGCATACATATTGTCCCATGGTAAGTTATTCATTATATATGTCTTTGTATTGATTGTATTTATACAATTTTCTTTTGTTTTAATATTTTTTTATATACACTAATGTTATTTATTGTTTGTAATTGTAAAGATAAATCCTCCTAGGTGTCTATCGTCAAATAAATATCTTCCAAGTAGTAGTAGAAATACTATTGTACAAGATGTGGAAGATGGTATGGATATTGAATATCAATTCAATCCTATGGAAGAAGATGACACCAAAAATATTGTTGAGTTCGATGATAGGAAAAATAGATAGATCTAGGATATATTTGATCCTATTGATGATGAAAACTTTGATGATATTCATGATGTACCTCTTCTTGAGAAGGAATTACAACCCCTTTATGAAGGCTCAAGAACAAATATTCTCTTTGCTATAATGTTGTTGGTGAACTTAAAGGTATTGAATGGTTTTTCAAACATTTTCTCAGACCGAGAGAGAGCGGACGGGCGGGCGCTGGAATTTGACCTAGCCGCTTTCAGAGTTCTCTCCATGGCCGCCCCTGAGGGCGGGGAACCCTGCATTCCTCCCCCTCACACCAATGCATTTCACAGACTTCTGACCAGACAGGGCAAGAAATCCACAGACAATGCGCCTCCAAGATTCGTAAAACGTTTAGAAACGGTCCCTGAAATCGTTTTGCCTCTGGATCAGCCAATGAGAGTTGCGATCTCGTTAGCTGAACGAGGGCTGGTGGGTCAATTCATGGGGCTCTTTCCTTCCACCAAAACCACAGACAATTGGATACAAAGGAACTGGAGACCTTTAATCCAGAACAACGTTACTTGCTATGCAGTAGGCAGAGGTTATTACATTTTTTAGTTCATCTCATAAGCTGATCGGGACCTGATCTTTAGGAACAGACCATACCTCATGGGCCCCCAAGGCCTCTACCTGAATCGATGGCACCCGAGTTTCGATCCGGAGTCGGAGGTCCCCAAGGAAGTCCCAGTCTGGGTGAGGCTCCCAAACCTCCCAATCCATTGTTGGAACAGCTCCTCGCTTCAGGCAATCGGCAACGGTATTGGGAATTACATTGATAAGGCGGATCCAAAAGATCAGTATTTGTGTGCTCGTATCTTTGTAGAGGTGAACCTGGAGGTAGGGCTCCGGGAGGCGGTCAAGCTAAAAGTAGGGGAATGGCAACACTTTCAAAAACTAGACTATGGGCAACTTTTGTTTAAGTGTCAGGGTTGCCATGAATACGGGCATTTTCAGAGAAATTGTCCCAAAGATCCAAGCACGGAAAAAGACGCAAGTGAAGGATGGAAACAAGTAGGAAAAGAAAAACCCAACTCAAGAGCAAAGGGCCCAAGACCAGGAAACTCGGATCGGGCACCTCAAGCAAATTTGGGTCCCAACCAGGAAGCATGGGACAACAATAAGGGATCAGAAGTTGGAAAAACAACTACAGCAGGGGTCACAGATCCAAGTCCGGAGGAGCCCGAGCCACAACGACCTACCTCGGACCCAGTTGAAAGCTCGGCGCAAGGAACAGAGAAAGACCAAGCGCAAGATCCTAGAGAGCCAGTGGAAGTGCATGCAAGGGAGGAGGGAGAGATCCACTCAGAAAGTAGTAGTGGGGAAGACAACAATATAGAGCTCACCCCGAAAAATCTAAGAAGAGGAAGGAAGTCTAAAATAACAGAGTGGGAAAAAGAGACATACAAGGAAGTTATGAATGGTTCACATCCAACCCTCAAGCAGATAATAAACGTCAAACAGACCAGGAAGAAATCCAAGGCCTTCCAGGAAGGCCAACAATCCCCATCAGGTAATCAATGAAATTGGTGTCTTGGAACTGCAGAGGTTTCGGGAGCACACCTAAGGAAGAAGCGCTGAAAGACATTATCAAAGCCTCTAAAGCCGAGATCCTATTGATCCAAGAAACCAAGATGGAGGGACAAGAATTCCTCTAGAAAGTAAAAGTAAGATGGAATGTTAGTAGTGGTATTGCATAAAGTGCCAGAGGGGCATCGGGCGGCCTTGGCATGATATGGAGCACCAAAAAATATGACCTACGCAAATATGAAAGTCGCAAACATTGGATCTACACCAGCCTAGTCCATTTGGACACCGGGAGACAAGTAAGTATTTTTAATCTCTATGTCCATGTATTGCCAGAAGATAAATTCTCTTGCTGGGAAACCTTAAGAGACTTCATGCAAGACAACGCTCTGGACAATATCATCCTTGAGGGTGACCTGAATCTCACCCTCTCGGCAATGGAGAAGAAGGGAGGCTCAAGAGTTAGGGATCAAGCAAGGGAATGGGTAGAGGACATTATGTCTATTTGGGAGTTGGAGGATATAAAGCCAACAAGAGGAAAGTTCACTTGGTCAAACAAGAGGGTGGGGCCAGGGCATATCGCAGCAAGACTGGACAAATTCCTTGTCCAAAGTTCCTTCCTAGTCTTAGGGCTAAATATAGACTCTGCCATTCTCCCTCACAGCATGTCATATCATAAGCCAATCTCTTTAAGTCTGAATTCTGACTTTAACCTGGGGCCAATCCCCTTTCGCTTCAACCCGAGATGGATCCAAGAAGAAAGCTACTCGGCCCTAGTAGCCATAATATGGCACGAACYAGTTTTAGGCTCTCCATTTTACGTCTGGGAAGAAAAACTTCAGAAATTAAAAAGAGCATTAAAAGAATGGGCCAAAACTTTACCAAACCCCATCTCCAAATGCCAAGAAGCACAACAGCAATTAGAGGCTTATCAGCTGGAAATGGAAAATGTGGAACCCTTGGAAGAATCCCTGCAACAAGAGGCAAGGCTGCAAAAAGACTGGCACCAAGCCTACAGAGAAGAGGAGAAACATTGGCAGTAGAAATCATGATGTCTCTGGCTCGAAGCAGGGGACAAGAACACCGCCTACTTTCACAAGCAAGTGGAGGCCAGGAAGTAGTTCAAAACGGTGACAAAAATCCGCACCCAGGGACAGATTATAACGGACTTTGAAGGCATTAAGGAGGCAGCGGTGTAAACTTTTGAAGCACTCTATACAGAGCCTCATATAGAAGAAAGCAATCCAACCTCCTATCCATTGAATTTGATCCAGGCAAAGATACAAGAAGAGGTTAATAGCAAATTATTCAGGGAAATAGACCAACACGAAATTAAAGAGGCCCTGGATCAACTGCATCCGGATAAAGCCCCTGAACCTGATGGGTTTACTGCCAGATTTTACCAACATGGGTGGAACATTATCAAGTCTAACCTCACGAAACTCATCAGGAAATCTCAAGCTTGTGCCAAAATCGGAGGAGGGACTAATTCTTCATTTTTAGCATTACTCCCAAAGGAAAAAGGAGCGACCAGCTTCGACAGATTCCGACCCATCTCCTTATGTAACACCAGCTATAAGATTCTTACTAAAATCATAGCGAACAAACTTCAAAGCGTCCTCCCTGCCATTATCCCCGAGAACCAAGGAGGATTCATAAAAGGAAGGAGCATAACGGACAATATCATCCTCGTCCAGGAGGCTCTTCACTCAAGCCTACGATGGAAAGACAAAGGTATGATTGTCAAACTCGATATTTCAAATGCATTTGATAGGGTAAGGCACACTTTTTTGTTTCAAGTGATGGAATGTTTTGGGTTCGCGCCCTCCTTCATAAGCTGGATTAAAGCTTGTATCTCAGGACCGTGGATAGCTCCTTTGGTAAATGGAAGAGCCACAAGGTTTTTCCAAGCCTCAAGAGGTCTCCGGCAGGGATGCCCCCTCTCCCCTCTTCTATATGCTATTCAAGCCTCTGTCCCGAGTCTTCAATTAGAGTTTGGACAGCGTCAGCAAAACCTCTCTGGGCTGCGTATTGCAAAAGGGGTCAAGGATATAAATCATGCACAATATGTGGATGATACGCTGCTCCTGGGAGGCGCAAGCACTGCAATAGCAAAAAAATTCAAGAAGGAGCTAGATGTGTTTACAAACATTTTCGGCAGCGTAATTAATACAGCCAAGAGTAAAATCTACGGCTGGAATGTCAACCCAAGAGAAATGCATGAGATATCGAGAATACTTGGGATCGCCGGAAGCACCAGCTGGGAAGAATTCAACTATTTAGGAGTCCCTATCACTAAGGCCGCCCCAAAAGTAGCACACTGGAACAATATTATAGAAAAAATCAAAAATAGGATTCGATCCTGGGGCACCAATTGGTTGAACTTGGCAGGTAAATTAGTCCTCATTAAAGCAGTCCTCTCCAGTATTTCAATTTATCAAAATGATCTTCTCTTAGCGTCGAGATCTGTAATTCAGAAAGTAGAGGTGATGATCAGACATTTCCTCTAGGAAGGAGGAAAGCAAACAGGCCGAAGGCTTCATTTAGTAAAATGGGGGAAACTTACAAAACCCCTCCTAGAAGGGGGTCTCCAAATAAAGGACATGCAGATGCAAAATTTGGCACTTGGAGCCAAAATTATTTGGAATCTTATCACAGGAACAGCCAGCTGGAGAAAGCGAGCCCTCTGGAAAAAGTACTTCCGGGGGCCCAGGAAAAAGTGTTTAAGTAACCCCACAAGACCAGGGAAGGGCTCTCCAATATTCATTTTATGCCAGAAGGCATTACCAGCATTCCTCCCACAAATCACATGGATCCCGGGGAATGGGCAAAGCATCAACATTTGGGAAGATTCAGTTCTTGGAGGAGCATCAATTTCAACTAGGCAGGAGCTAAGGAGGCTAAAAGAATGGATGCAGACTAACAACATTCACAGCCTCTGGGACATCTCGACATGGAAAAATGATGAACATAAGTCTTGGTCCAGGTGGGAGATCGCTTCGTTACCTCAAGAATTAGAAGAAGAGTGGAGCAGCCTTAAGGAGGCTCTGCAAGGAAGAACCCCCCTAAGAGAGAAAAAGAAAGACAAGATAGGTTGGGGTTCCAATGCAGGAATCTACACCTCAGCCAGGGGATATCGTCACCTTGTCCCAGGCCTTCAAGTGCCTCAAGACTCGGCTGTCTGGAAGGTAATATGGGCAGTTAAAACCCTCCCAAAAGTTGATTTATTTGTCTAGACAATAGCCCAAAAAGGAGTTCTTTCTGGAGAAAATATCCGTAAAAAAGGATGGGCAGGGCCAACAAGATGCCCTCTTTGTTGTCAGGCTGAGGAGACAACAATTCATCTGCTGTTAAGCTACCCCTTTGCCAGCGAGGTTTGGAATCTAACTCTTGGTTTAGGTGCTTCGACCCCTCCCATCCCAAAGGATTTCCAACTTATGTTCTCAAGTTGGAAATCCCTGTGCCCTCTCAGGACAGCAAACCAAGGTCATCTCACAACGACATGGAAAGCTTTGTCGAAGTTTATCCTCTGGAATCTATGGTTGGAAAGGAATCACCGGATATTCAGAGACGAGAAAAGAACACCAGCACAAGTAGCAGTTAAAATTAAAAGTCTTTTCAGTGAGAGTGCGATCTACTTCATAAAGACCTCCAATTCGAAGGCCTTGGGAACTGAAGAAGAAGAGTGGCTGCGCCATCTCGGGATTCAGAAGGCATTACCAGGAGACCCGCTAACCATCCTGCCTTGCAGTAGGGAAATTAGATTGGACAAGAGTGCATTGGAGGAATGGAAAATCTCCCTAAACACCAGCATTCTCTCATTTGATGGTGCGTCTAAGGGTAACCTAGGGAAGGCAGGGGGAGGAGGAGTAATAAGGGACCCCTCTAGGAACATCGTTATCAGGTATGCCTGGGGCCTAGGAATTGAGCCAAATAACAAAGCGAAAGCCCTCGCCCTCTGGCAAGGGCTCACTCAAGCCCTCTCCTTATAAATTCGAAATTTAACTGTGATTGGAGATTCAAGGCTGCTAATTCAAACTTTAATTCAGAATACTAGGGTATCGGACGGGCATCTCAAGCACATCATCGATAAGATATGGATCCTAAGGCGCCGGTTCTAGTCAATTCATTGGTTTCACATCTTAAGGGGAAAAAACACCCAAGCGGATGAGGAGGCCAACACGAGAGCCCGTTTGGGGAAAAGAATTATGATTCTAAACGGAGTCACAGTGGATTGGAGCATTCCATAATTACAACAAATCATGAGATTTTACAAGTGGGCGTATGGACAGGACACAGGTGCAGACAACAGGACAACGATATCTTGGAAATTCAGAGCGATCTCCAGGACGGGAAGGAGTTCCATCATGACATCGATACTTTCACAGCCCAAAGCCATCCCTTCGCGCAAAGAATCTAACAAGGAAAGGACAGAGCAGGGTTATAAACTCAAGCGAGAAGGAAGGGTAAGGGCAAAGGAAGAAAGGCAGCGCGTAGAAGGGTCAAGCAAGGGAAGCTTTTGGACAGAAGGCGAAGGATTCCGGAAGCACACGATGGCATCGAGTTCGAGCCCAAAGCCAATGGTGGAAGCAAGGCTCACAGCGTTGGAAGAGAAGCTGGAAAATCTGAGGGGGTTCATGACCAACCTGGACGAATTCTTGCAGAACTTGGACAGTGAGGCTGGGAGAAGGATGGAGGCTTTAGAAAATGATATCATCTACACAAGATCCGGCTTGAGTGAAGAGATCTGGAAGCTTAGGAAGGATCTGGGCAAGTCAAAGGAAGACCATGAAGAAAGGATGCGGAATCTAGAACAACAGATGGAACAACTTAACAAGGAATGGACAGAAGAAAAAGCGCAGTCTAAAGGGAAAGGGAAGGAGTAGTTCAGAAGCATCCTCCCAAGCAAGAGTGCTCTCTTAAAATCTAGTAACATTCAGAAAGGGCGCCCAAGTAGTCGTGTTGCAGCCAGTATTGGCTTCTAAGTGTCATGTAATAGCTGATATGAATAGAAGTATTCTCTAGTTAGTATAATAGCAGTCCTACTACTATGTAATAGCACCAGCGGTTTTCCGCAGTTTTTAATAAAATCTCCATTACTTGCTTCTGTAAAAAAATATATATAATTCCTCACATATTATATGTAAAGGTATACTTTATTTTTCTCTATTTTTAATGTCAATTAATGTGTAAATTAAGGATGCAATATCTTTTATTACTTTTATTTTCATTAACTAGTTATTTTTTATGTTGTATATTGTTAGGTGATTTTTTCTTACCACCATCAAATAATTTTCCTTGCACATACCGAGAGTTGGGTGCCATTATGAAAGATATTGGAATGGAGTATTAGGATATTGATGCATGTCTGAATGATCATACTATATACTATGGACAATACGCATCAGAAACGAAATGCCTACAATGTCAAATCAATATATATCGAACTGATCAAGTAACAAAAAACATGCCTCAAGGTTCTTCATCATCTTTCTATATTTCCATATTTGCAATGATTTCTTAGGTGCCAAAGTATTATGTGAATCCATTTGGTGAGATCAGTTATGTTTACTCAGTGTGGCCTATTTTTGTTATAAACAATAACCTTCCTCCTTGGATGTCAATAAAGATGGAGCACTCAATGTTGGCAATGATTGTTCCAGGTATTGTTTTACAAAAATTGTTTGAATGTTGCATTTCGTTTGTCGTATTTGTTGCATAATTACTTATATATATACAAGGTAGTAACTATGTTTAATTTCACCCAATTAGGTAATTACCAAGTAAAACATATGAATGTATATATTGAGCCTCTTTTCGACGAGCTACTAAATTTATGGGATGACATCACTATGTACGACATCTCTAGACCAATAGGGAAAAGGAAATTTCAATTCCATAGAATACTTACATGGAAAATTCATGATGCCCTAGGGCTAACACATTTTTGTGGTATGTAACATACTATTGCACTTTAATAGTATATAATTTTATGAAAATATGATGCATGCTTCTTAAATATTAATTCCTTGTTATATAAATAATACTGACATTAATCCATATCTTGTAGGTCTTCAAACAAAGGGTAAATTTGCATGTCTAGTTTGTGGTCCTAGGATGAAATCACAACATTAAATAAGTATATGAAAGGAGGTATTTTATGAGTATAGGCACTTCCTCCCTAAGAACCATAGGTATTGAACTACATAAAAACATGTTTTCAATTTGAAAGAAGAGAATGGAATAAAACCACGAATAATGAGACCTCACCATTGGAAGTTGGAATATAATAGATCGTCAAGTTAAGCATTTAGTCTATGTGTCATATATATTAATTTTTACAATTTTAATTTGTATTGAATTATATTTATTGTATCTAACAATTATTGTTGTAATCTCATTAATTAATTTTCATAAATTTCGTCAAGGCATTAATGGGCTTCCACGAGGAATGAAAAGTTACCCTATACAATTCAATAGGTTTCCCTACTATGAGCACCTACAAATATCTCATTTGTTTTATACAATGTATATCGGGAAGAATGTAACAGAAACGTTGTGGAGAATCTTAGATGGGAGTGACAAAGAAAAAATTGTCAAACTTTGTACTGACATTTAGGAAGCCAATCATGCACTGCAAAATGTGATTTATTCAAATAGCAATGGACACCGAAATAGTCTTCCATGGTTATTTACAGAGCAGGAAATCAATGTTGTAAAAGAGTTCATTCGTAAAATTAAATTTCCCATGGGATTTTCTTTAAACATAAAGAATATCTCAACGAAGAAAGGTGAATTTGGTGGGGTGAAAACTCATGATTGACATACCTTCATTAAGGTAATTATTTTGGTAGATTTATATATTTTTAAATATATGAATTTTTAGTATTATAATTTGGTTTTATTTTCAAATAATTAATTATCCCTTTGTTGTTACAATATGTTCTACCTCTATCTCTCCCTGACAGATTTGACAACAATGTAAAACAAGTTGTATATAATCTTGGAAAATACTTGAGGTAAATATCAATGATTTATATTCAAAGTCTTTGTTGCTCAAATTTTCAACATCTGTTTTACTTTGAATGTATATATGTTGTTGTTGAAACCTATGATTTGATTTGTTATATCATGTGTAGGTGGTTTTCATCTAAATAAATCCATAAAGAATATATAAAATATTGGAGCAGAGAAATTCATCGACTAATGTGCAAAATGCAAAAGATTCTACCTCCAGCATTTTTCAATTCACAAGAACACTACCTCATATACCAAGTGGAGGAGATTGAAATGTGTGGACCTATACACACAAGGTCAATGTGGATGGTGGAGAGGCACTTGAAGTCATTGAAGGATTTCGTTAGACAAAGAGCACATCCTGAGGGATTTATGGTGGAAGGATATATGTTATATCAATCTTTGGTGTATATTAGTCAGTATCTTCCTAAATTAGCAGCAAAATTCATGAAGGTTCCTCGGATTTTGGATGTCAATTCCATTAACATTTTGAAGGGGAGGTCCTGGCCAGGAAAGGTAGAATGAGGAAAGTGAAAGGTAATTAGATGGTAGAGATATATAATAATTTGATTAATATTGATTTATTTATATATTGTACTTATTCATTTTTTATTTAGCTTCCATGATCAATTATTAATATGTATTCTCATTAGTATTTTTTATTCTTTTTTCATACAGTTGGTTGAGAGTGGGATGGACTACATTTATACATCGCAAACAATATTGATTGGATGAAGGTATGGATAGATCAATGTATACAATGTAATGGTAGGTTATCATGGGAAGGGGTGGCTACTTTGCTTAAACAAGCTCATTGTAATCACGATACCAATATTTCTCAAAGGGAAATTGATTTAGCATATGGTTTAAAAGATAAACAGGCAAGCATATTATTCACCCACATCATTTTTAGCTTTTTTCCAATATATTAATCTATGTGGTGTGTTTTTATATAAAATTTTCCTAAGTCTAAATATGTTTATTGATTGATAATGCATTTTTTACTTGTCATTCATATTGAAATTGACACACCACATGGATATATGGTGCAATGGTCGTATATTTCATGTAAACAAGCTGGATGACAAGAAGAAAACCTTTGATTGTGGGATAACTGCAGTCTTTCAAGTCACTAATGTTTCCTCAAGAAGTGGCAGGCATCCAACAATATCAAAAAATATATACTATGGGTATTTGGATGATATAATCGAGTGTGACTTTAAATCCTTCAAGTTAGTTATGTTTGAGGTCAAATAGTTTAGGTTACAGATGAATGAATGTGATCCAAATATAAATGTTATTGAGCATGCCAATGGATTTACCATGATTAATACAAGGATGTTTGATACGGGTACATAAACTTATGATCTTCCAAGCCAATGTGAGCAAGTCTTTTATTTAGAGGTTCCAGGTAAAGTAGGTTGTCCGTACGTTTTTAGATATACCAAGAGGAAGGCCTGTAAAGTATAATGTACTAGAAGAATATGATAATGAAGAAGAAGAATATGCAGAGGAGGATGAGGTATATGTATTATCATATGAAGAAGTCGAAGACATTGAGCCAGATGTAGATGACAATGTTCTCGATGATGATATTAACAATGATATTATCAAAAATTACATTGATGATGATGTTGATTTGGCTAATCCTTTCAACTTCGATTCTAAACTAGATGATACAGATGTAGAATTGGATGAAGAAGAAGATTATCAATAATATTACTAAAATAATTAAATGTAGGAGTTATGTGAGTATATATTTTATATAATTTATTCTCTTTAAAGTATTTATTTATATGGGTCAATCATCATCATGATTTTCATCATCATAATCAACATTGTCATCCTCCTCCTCCTCATCATCATCATCATCATCACTATCATGATTGTCATTGTCATATTCATCGTCATCATTTTCTTCGTTGTCATTTTCATCACCATGATCAACATTATCATCGTCGTCGTCGTCGTCGTCATCATCGTCGTCGTTGTTTTCGTCATCATCATCAATATCATCATCGCCTTCTTCATCATCATTTTCATGGTCATCAACATTGTCATCATCATGATATTTGTAGTCATCATCATCATCATCGTGATTGTCATAGTCGTCATCATCATCGTCGTCGTCGTCGTCATCATTGTGATTTTCAAAGTCATCATCATCATTGTTATCGTCATGGTCATCATCATCATCATCATTGTCATTTCCATGCTCATCATCATCATCGTCATCATCATTGTCGCAGTTGTCATCATCATCATCATCGTCGTCATCGTCATGGCCATCATCGTCGTCGTCATTGTGATTTTCATAGTCATCATCATCGTCGTCGTCATCATTGTTATTTTTATAGTCATCACCATCATCGTCGTCGTCATTTCCATGATCATCATCTTTGTTGTCATTGTGATTGTCACATTCGTCATCATCATCATCGTCATCGCCGCCATGGTAATCATCCTCGTAGTCATTATGATTGTCACAGTCGTCATCATCATCTTCATTGTCATCATTATGGTCACCATCGTCGTCATCATCGTGATTGTCACATTCGTAATCATCATCATCATTTCCATCACCATGGTCATCATCATCATCATCATCATCATCATCACCATCATCATCATCATCATCATAATTTCCATTGTCATCATCATTTCCATTGTCATCATCATCATCATCGTCATCAACATGGTCATAATCATTGTCATCATCATCGTCGTCATCTTCATCATCATTATCATCATCATCATTGTCATTGTCATCATCATCATCATTGTCATTATCATCATCATCATTGTCATCATCATCGTCGTCGTCATTGTCATGGTCATCATCATCATAGTCATCGTGATTGTCATAGTTGTCATCATCATCATCATTGTCATCACCATGGTCATCATCATCGTTGTCATCATAATTGTCATAGTCATCATCATCATCATCATTGTCATCATCGTGTTCATAATCATTATCATCTTCATCATCATCGACATTTTCATTTTCATCATCATCTCCATTGTCATCATCATCGCCATTGTCATCATCATCATCATCATCATCATCATCATCATCATCATTTCCATCATCATCATCACCATCATTGTCATCATTTCCATTATTGTCATCATTGTCATAATTTCCATTATCTTCATCATCATCATTTCCATCATCATCAGCATGGTCATCATCATCATCATCGTCGTGGTCGTCGTGGTCGTCATCATCGTCGTCATCATCGTCATCATTGTCATCGTCATCGTCATCATCATTTTCATCGTCATTGTCATCATCATCTTCATCATCATCATTGTCATAGTCGTCGTCGTCTTCGTTGTCGTCATCATCATCATCATCGTCGTCGTCGTCGTCGTCGTCATCATCATTGTCATCATCATCATCGTCGTCATCATCATAGTCACAATCATGGTCATGGTCATCATCATCACCATCGTCATCACCATTGTCATCATCATTTTCATCACCATCGTCGTCATCATCATCATATCCATCATCATCATCATCATCATCATCATCATCATCATCATCATCCTCATCCTCATCATCATCATCATCATCATCATCATCATCATCATCATCATCATTATCATCATCATCATTTCCATCATTTTCATCATCATCATCATCACCATCGTCATCATCATCGTCATCGCCATGGTCATCATCGTCATTGCCATGGTCATCATCATCATCGTCGTCGTCATCATTGTCATCATCATCGCCATTGTCATCATCATTTCCATTGTCATCATCGTCATCATCACCATTGTCATCATCAACATTGTCATCATCATCGTCATCATCAGTGTCATCGTCATCATCATCGTCGTCGTTGTCGTCATCGTCACAATCGTCGTCGTCGTCATCATCACAATCATCATCATCGTCGTCATCGTCATCATTGTCCTAGTCATTTTTGCAGTCATCATCATCATCATCGTCATCGTCATCATCATTGTCATTGTCATCATCATCGTCATTTCCATTATCATGATCGTCATCATATCATTATCATCGTCATCATTGTCATCATCGTCGTTGCCACCACAATAATCAACAACATTATCAGTGTCCTACTCCTCATCATCAGCGTGATCGTTTTCATCATCATCATCATTGTCATTGTCATCATCATTGTCGTTATCATCATCATCTTCATCATTGTCGTAGTCCTCCTCATCATCATCGTCATCGTGATCATTGTCATCATCATCATCCTCATTGTCGTTGTCACCACCATAACCAACATTGTCGGCGTCCTACTCCTCATCATCATCGTCATCATTGTCATTTCAGTTTTCATCGTCATCGTCATCATTTTCATTGTCATTACAGTCATCATCGTCATCGTCATCATTGTCATTGTCACTGCAATCGTCATCGTTGTCACTTAGTTTTAGGGAAAATCGAGAAACCTAGGAGGAGAAGAGAGGGAGAGAATGGCACTAAATTAATTAATGTTTTAGGGTTGATTATGTGATATAGGGTTCTATATCAATTAGGGAAAAATAATGTTGTAGGTGGAAAAGCTACATAGGTTTAAGAGGAGTGGTTGAATAGTACTTGAAACTTACCAAGATAATGGAAAATGATATAGACACCTTTATATATTCACTTTTTTTATTTAATATAGGGACAAGATTAGACACACATGATTAATGCTTGGTAGTGTAAGTTTTAATCCTGTGAAGTAAAGCAATGCATACAGATTCTCAAGAAAAACAAAAAGTAATCAATGGCTCATATACATAGTACACAAAGATTTATGTTGGAAACCTTAACTGGGAGAAACCCAACCTTCCTTGGTGCTACACCTCTCAACTCTTCATTGTATTAATGTCACCATTCACAATACAATCTATACAATATTTTAGGTATCCCACAACTACCAAAACCCTAATCCCTTAATTCGAAATTAATTTATAAAACAACTAAAAATAGCAAAAACCACCTAATTTTTTATTTTTTATTTTTTTTTTGGGGGGGGGAATCCTACCCCCCCTAGGACCCCCCAAAAAATTTCTCAACGCACACGCCCACAAAGGATGAAGGGGGGAGGGATCATCAAACACAGTCGTCAAATATGACGTTCCCCCTCACACACATGCAAAGAATATAACACCTTCCCAATAGGTAGGAGTGTTCATCTTAGCCTTCAACATATTTTACAATCCCCCCTGGATGAATTGGGCCCAACCTGGGATGTCTAATTCTACTTTGTATTGAATAGTTTATACCCTTATTTAAA
This sequence comes from Picea engelmannii, assembly GCA_009831015.1. NCBI lineage: Eukaryota > Viridiplantae > Streptophyta > Pinopsida > Pinales > Pinaceae > Picea > Picea engelmannii. The sequence continues at coordinate 824,919 of ML776900.1, read as the reverse complement.
AGTAATAGTGTGATTAATGAAATCTATATTGTAAGCTTTAAGGTCATCATGTCCCCAACCAAAAGTATCTATGAAGTCTCTTGTCAAATTATCAATACTACTTCTATCCTCTAGGCTATAATTTTTCCCAATCTTAGTCATATTTAGACTTTCCCTTGAGCCATTATTGATATCAATATTATCCTCACCCTTAGTGGTGTCAACAAAATTTATCATGATGGTTAGATTTAGGCACCATGCTACCACAAAGAGGAAGGAGAGAGTGGAGTTGCCACTTGGTTTAAGGTAAAATTGAGAAACCTATGAGGGGAAGAGAGGAATATAATGACACTAAATTAATTAAGGTTTTAGGGTTGGGAAGCTAGTTACCCTAATTTCTAAAGATGAAAAATATTTGAAAAGGAAGGAACACACATGGATAAATAATTTTGTAGGTGGAAAAGCTACACGCATTTAAGAGGAGTGGTGTAATGGGCCTCAAAGTGAGTATTTTTTCACCCAACTTGTCTTGCATATGAAACTACTCATTTATGTAAACAAAACTTGACCCTGATCTCCAAAACAATGAAAAATAACACTCTAGATCAACCATATAAAATTATCAAACATTGTATGGAAACCCAACATGCCTTGAGAAAGGCGATACCTCATTTTCTCTTGTTGTGTTGTAACCTCCTGTGAGGTAGGAGATTTGAATTATCTACTATGTGAGAGGATATAAACATAATGAATATTCACCCCCCTAGGAAAATAAAACAAGATACCTTCAAGGAAGAAACCAATTCAACAACAAGATATCCCTATAGAGGTGTCAGAGATAACAAGGAAAAGTAGCCCAACAACATGGAAGAAGAATATATAAGCTATATCAAGATTTCTCACTAATATGAAAATTATTTTGGAAGATAAATTGAATAATAGGTGAGGAAATGAAGATTCATTACAAATAGGAGAGGGATGATGTAAATAAACAAGGAAATGACCTCAAGGCATAAATGAACGTTAGACTAGTTTTTGGGTGAAGAGTTCCATATAGAAGAACTATATTGTGGGTATTGACTAGGAACCATGTGTTCCAAGGTCCATAACATAGGTTACACAATTGAATAATATCAAACCTTAATGTAATGTGGAATGTAAATGGTCCCAAAATAGTCATTACACCCCCTATTCCTAACCTTGAAATCTATTACACCAAATAAATGAATAATAGGAATGTCATCATCGTCAACGTCGTGCTCATTGTCATCATAGTCATCGTTGTGCTCATTGTCATCATCGTCATCGTCGTTCTCATTGTCATCATAGTCATCATTGTGCTCATTGTCATCATCGTCGTTTTCATCACCGATAATCAACATTGTCAGTGTCCTACTCATCATCATCATCATCATCATCATCATCATCATCGTCATCATTGTCATCGCAATCATCATCCTTGTCATTGTCATATCGTCAGCGTCGTCATTGTTATCATCGTCGTTGTCATCGTCCATGTCATCATCATAATTAACATTTTCATTGTTGTTGTCATCGTCATCATCTATGTGATTTGACTGCTAAATTCTACAAAGGTATACATACCCTACCCCCCTATGGATTTGAACATGTGACCTCCAAGGAGTAAACACGTTCTTAAATATTAGGCCCACTATATGATATTTATTAATTATTATAATATGTTTATAATTTTATCATATATATATATATATATATATATATATATTAATTATATAATAGTTTATTAAATATTCAATATATGTAATTTATATAATATGTAATATGTAATATATATAACCTCACCTCATTGTGTTCCCTATAGAGAGAGATATCCCTAGCTCATTCGAGCTCCCAACAGAGAGCGATAACCCTAGCTCATTCGAGTTCCTGACAGAGAGTGTCAACCCTGGCCCTGCCAACAAAGAACTGATAACCCTATCTGATAAAAAAGGATTTCTAGAGAGTGATGGCCCTATCCCACATTGTGACAAAGGAGCGATAGAGGACACCCCACCTAGACTAACAATGCCGCCAAAATCGGTAAGTTTTTAAAATCCTTTAAAAACCCAAATTATGAATTGAAGGTTCTTGAGTTTTTGAAAAAATTAGGAAACAATGATCATGGTCCTTGAGAAAAAGAGAGAGAGACATAGCCACTATAATTTCAATGAGGCCATTGTTCAAACCCCTAAGACTTTGTCATCCAACATATTAAATATAATGACTTATCTTAAGAGGAATTCACCCTTTGTTCTTTCGATCTTCACATGTTCTCCCATTAATATGACAATATGTTAAGAGTTGGGATTTATTGGGGGTAAAATACCCTAGCGATGGGTAATAATACCTTAGCTATGGATTAATACAATTACCAAGGGAACTTGCCTAGTGATTGGAATGATTAAGGCAAACAATAATAGATATAAAATATTATATGTAAAATAGAAATAAAGAGGAGTATATATGTAGTGTATGAGAACATAAAAGTTGTGATATCTGAGTAAGGATAAAGTTTTGTGTAAAGTGGATATCAAAAAGCTAAGTCACTAGTGAAGAATATAATGGAAACTTTGAGATAAGTACTTCTAACAATCTATTAAAGAGTGGGGGTTTTCCTCAGTTCTTAGGTTTTCCCCACTATAAATGCATTGTGTTATTGTCATGGGTGTAATTTGTTAGGATTGTTGCATAAATATAATATTTATAATTGGGATGTTTAGTGTGGGTTTCCAAAAACTATTAAGGTTATGGTTTATTATGAGGCAATTTTATTATTAATATGTTAAGATATGAGATTGGTTCTTTAAGGCACCATGAAAATTTAATAGCCAATATTTCAAGGGAATTCGATTGAATTCATATTCCTTGTCACAACAAGGGGAATTATACCACTAGTTATTGGGATCAAGTATCTTTTGGGTGAACTCTGATAAAAATTCTAGGGTCAAGTCTACTTAAGCACAATTGGGGTTTTCACTGTGAAAGAAGAAGGAATATGAAAGAATGCCACATAAAACCCAAAGCTAGGTTATAGGAGGTATAAATAACAAATATGAAGAGGAAAATGTTGAGGAAATTGATGGGAGAACAACAATGAGGAACTTTGGCTACAAAAGAAGAGGAACTCGTTGATGAAGATCAAAGAACCAAACAAAATATAGATCGGAAAGAGTCATTCATATAGGTCATGACAAGGAGGAATACAATTATTTGATGGATCAACAAATGGTGATGATTGCTTTTTCTTTTTTGAAATCATTTTAGGAACAATTACATGGTATTGGGCCTATGAAAGGGATGGACTCTTCAAGTAGAAACACACATGGAGAGTGAAAAAATGACCAACAAATGGAAAATGAAGAATCATAAATAAGGGAGTGATTAGTGAATAAGAATTTGGAGGAAGGCATAAAAAACTGAAAGAAATAAGAAGGTAGGAACCTGTTGATGGGGCCTAAATCCCCTTATTCAACAGCAAGAACAAAACCCGCCACTGAGGCCCAATTAGACTCTGCAGCATTTGGAGTGGAATGGTTCTCCAGATCTTACAATCTAGCCAAATTATCGATGAGCTTTTGTGTTTTCTGGTGAATGCTCTTCCTTCGGTTAGAACAATTTTTTTGTATTTTCTCTTAGGTGTGGAAGGTACAAGAGATGCAGGCAGAGTTTTAACTATTGGGAAGGGGTCGAGCTTGGGATAACCCGCTACTCTAACATGCAAACAATGATCATATGCCAAAGGGGCTTAGTAATAATACTTTAACCGAAAGAGCATCCAACTGTTGTCTGAGAAAGCTACTTAGCAAAAAGAAGATGCATATATGATCAAGATCATGGAAAGCAAAATAATTCATCTACCAAGACATTCATCACATAGATGAGGTAAACTACTTAGCATAGAGAAAGAAACACAACTGTAATCAATGTCACAGTAACCAAAATAATTCATCTACCAAAACATTCATCACATAGAAGCATAATGATTTACTTTCATCATTTAAAGAAAGGAACATTAAAACATTGCACCAGATAACTTGACAACATAATTAATTTCTCTTACTCATTTACTGCAATATTCATGGAACAGGGAAGGAAGTAATTCTTCTCCAACTCCAATCACATACATCTGATGAAAAAATCTTGTCTCTGGTCTAGAAGGACTTCTTAATTCATAACAGTCTCAAAATAATTATCAACAACCAAAAGAAAAGAGTTCTTACTACAACCGTCGACCCCTTGACCATCGATCCATGTTCCTATTTATAATATAAAGTCTTAGCAGTAATTAATGGAAAAATACAATTTGATCTAATCAAGAATCGCCACGTGGCGTCATCATCTAACAGTCTTTCAAAAGTCCATCTGAGTTATTTCTAGAAAAGGGTGGACTCTTTCATAATCAGACCATCTAATAAAAAGTTATTCACATGTGTTGGCCCATGGAAACATGTGTTTTTCCATTGGAGCCACATAGATTCCCCTGATATCTGTTGCATGCGCCCGATATTTTGTGAGGCTGAAGTTCAACTTCTGAAGTATGGCTCTGGCTTTGATTGGATGTCTTGTGAGCTGTTGTATTTTCCCAGGCTTTGCATCGATGATATTTGCACATTCGTCAGCCCATGATGCATCCTATTTGGCGCATAGCTTGATTATTTCATTTAGGTTGATAAACATATCGGGGGTACCATACTCAGGGAGTCCGATGTATTTCATCATTTTATTGATTTTGTCCCAGTGCTTTTGACATTTGGCCCACTGTTCTTGGATTTATTCGTGTGGAATTCGAGACATTTTGGCCCAGTATTCGACCGATCATTTCATGTGATTGAGACTGCTTTTAATTACTAGTCGAATGTTGTGGTCTTCCTTTTCTCGGCCTTTTTGGATTGCCTCAATAAACACGAGCCTCTCCACTGCCTGTTGTGCCTTCTCATACCATCGCTCCATTTCCTTACATGTCACGAGTGCCATGAAAGTGTCTTCCTAGAATTCGGCTATATTCGAGATTAAAAACTGTCTTTCCTTCTTGAACTCATCGTAAACTTTACTGAACTCATATTTTAAATACATAGTTGTCTATGCAGCATCCTTATATTAATTGAAAATATGGTGCAAGTGTTCGAGCTCCTTTTGGGTGGCGGCAAGTTCCTTTTCATCTCTTCTGGCTCTGTCTTGGGCGGCCTCTGAGAGAGATTTTCCCACACCAATTAGCTCAGACGTACAAGTGTCGGCTGTATCGATTAACTTCTCCTCAGTGATGACTATGATGGACTGATCCAGGGTGATTCTTCTCTTCTTTGCAGTCCTCTGAACGATAGCCTTTCTTTTTTTATCATAGGAGATCGCATAGATGTCTGCGACCTCATCTACCGGGTCTGGTATCTGCTGATCACCCCATGTGAGATTGTTTCCCAAGCTTCCCGCAGTGTAAATTTGTTCGAGAGTGGGCTCTTGAACTTCTTCATTCTGCCTTGTAGATCCCACTTCCACTTGTTGCTCACCAGGGATTTGAGTATTGGGTAGGATAGAGGTGTCTTGTATCGACTTGTCACTTACTTTCTCATCGATCATGGAACTGTCGATGTACTTTTGTGGAGGCTCATCACTTGGGCCTACATATATTTCCGGTTCATCGAACTTTCCTATGTTGAGATTACCTTCAGCTTCAGCTTCTTTTTGTCGGATTCCCTGGTCCTAAACTCCGGGCCCAGCAAAAGAGACCTTTTTGGGACTTGGGGAAAAGGTCTTTTCGGGACCTTATTCTTCTTGGATGTGAATCGGGGTGCCATGAGAAGGATATGTGCTCTCATCATCATTGTATATATGTATTAGCGTGCTCAAGGGGTTGGGCGCTTGTGTCTCTATCGACAACCGACCCGTCTCTGGTTCAGTTGTTCCTTCTCCTGAGAGATCAATTGGGGATATCGTAGACTCAAGATTATCCGACCCATTGGTACCATCGGAAGCTGTGAGACCAGGATTGCTAGGTTTTGTCAAAACTCTCTGGATGGTAACTAAAATTACAGGACTTATCCTACATCTGTTTCATTAGTAGCTGAGACTACTGGTATAAAAGTGCACCACTTTCTTGAGTTGTCTGATCTTCAGGGAAAACTTTGATTTGTACCGGGGATCCCTGATGAGTCTCTATGCACTCAATGTCTTCTTGGGGGTTATTTGTTTCTTCCTCCAATTCATATGCTATTGTTTCTTCAGGGTGTTGACCAACTCTTCGAATTGCTTGCTCCAATAGCATGGCCTGCTCTTCATAGCTCAAAGCGCTAAACCTAGTTCCTCTAGGATCAGCCTTTCTGGTTGCCACCATATCCCAGTCTTGAGCGTTCTCGGTGAATATTTCATCCTCAAACCGATTGTGGGAATAAGGCCAATAGGGTGATACTTGTGATGCGTGATATAGGACCAATCCCTTGGGATCGTCTTGGTGAAATTGGCCAATTTGGAACCAAAATTCCAATTGACCCAGCCTAAGTTGTTTAGCATGCGCAGTGTCTTTGACCATGGCGCAGAAGCCGATATGGAATCCATACGGTATGAAATCCCACTTCTTGTCTTTCACTAAAGTTTCATTGTATCCTTGTATGATGGTTTGATAGAAGATTTCTCCTAATACTAGCCGGTGGGGAACATAAAGGGGTAATAAATGTGGCGCTGAAAATCCTAATGTAGGTTTCCCGTTCGTCTAAATACCAGTGACCAATTTTGGCTATGACCTTCTTTACTTTGTCTGATAATATAGGGCATTCTCTTTTAAAGAGTAAAAAGTAAATGGGCGCAATAAAATGATCACAGATAACAGCATAGGATTTATTGTACCTGTTTTCCCACAAGATGTTGTAGTATACATGGACTGCGAGCTTCGAATGGTGCCAATTCAAGTTCATCCCAGCAAAAGCGTTCCTGGCGCAAATGAAGTCCAGTAGATACGAAGCCATGTAGAAGGTATGGGTATCTCTTTCATTTGGCGCGTGATCTTGTTTTATGCATGTGCTCAACTGTTTGGAGATGATAGCACCCGAATTGAAACCGGTACCTGAAACGACGACTGTAAAATCCAGAGGCATCCAAGCTTCTGAAAACCGGGAGCAGTATTTATCCCCATGTAATCTGCAGAGAAGGGCCATGAGATAGGCATATGGTTCCCTGAGATTGAACATCGGGTACCAGCCAGAAGTTCGATTGATGAATTTCTTGTCTTCCCTCCACCAGGATGCCACGATTTTGCTAGTGTCGTGAGACACATAGAAACTCACCACAAAATCAGTGCTCAACTTTTCTCCGGACACATTGAGTTTGTAGTATTTTTGAACTTCTGATGGCAGGAAAACCCCGACAAATTCGCCATTGTCATCATTAATCGAAAATTTATGTGCATCGGTGTGATCGATGAGCCACTTTAAGAGCTCGACACAAGGGAAAACTGGAGACTGGCTTGCCACCATGTGTAGATAATCCTTGTGAATTTTTGGGAGGACCTCGTCATTGAGCTTCCTTGTATTAGGGTCGTTGTGTGGAGTATATTCGAGGGGATCTTCTCTCTTGATCTTCTTGAATACTTCTTCCCAGCGAGGAAACATCGTCTTTGCTCCAATGCTTGCCTTTGTATCCCTGAAAGTTGGGGGCTAGACAAAGGGCTCCTTGGTGATCACCTTGATGATGAACACTGGCTTAGGAGCAAACTCTAATTGTCTTGCAACCGCTGGGGAGGAGCTTTCTCCTATTTTCGATTCTTGCAGCTTTGGTGCCCATGGTGATTTCCTGGTGGATGGCTTCTTTGGAGGCATTATACCTATAATCAAAACCCCCTTTAAACACATATATAGAGCAACATCGGGTGCAGACATATACAAATGAAACGTAAAGCCATAAGCGAACCCATACCTATAATGCTTGCTAAGAAAACTGTTTAATACTCACTGGACTTCGGATGCTTCCCCTAGACTGGTGGCTTCGTTCTCATGTTGGTTCTGAATTCCTTGTTGCGTAGAGTGGGATCACACAAAGGACTTGAAATAATATAACTGGGAGATACTACCAGTCATATCAATTAGTTAATACAAGTGATAAATGCAGATTTCAAAATATAACGCTATCGGATTTCTACCACTGAGACTTAACTGGTTGATGGCGGAGGCGCGGATGGAGATGCATTGTATCAGTGAGTTTAATGGTTCCCTTTTGATTCGCGCATGAGCTAGTAACTAATGTGTGATCTACGAAATAACTAAAGCTTTGAATGCGGAGTACTTGACACAACTAGGGGTTAAATGTCACGTCACGTCTTATCTTCATCGGGGATCAACAACTATTTTAGATTGTTTATTAACGTTTTCTATTTTCTTGATAAAAATCCCAGTACCGGTGATGTTTTGGGCATCGGTGGTCGACGGTGGAATTCCTCTTTTGTGCGACTCTTATGATTACACTTCTTTGTCGAAGCTGAAAGGACCGACGTTCAGAGAAATCTTTTCGGAGACTATATGCGTAAAAGAGATACTCTTAGCGGTTGACGTCGAAGAATGTAGACACTCAGGTGCTTTGATTTCCCATACAATTTTCGCTACCTTAATCTTTCATCGATGCTGAACTTCTCAAGTAAGCCGGGAGAAAACTAGGTCGTTGGTCCCTTGATTAGTCATGGTGTTTCTCAAGATGATTCTTAATATGCTCAAGAGAAACTCGGATATGAAACATATCAGATAAGAAGGTTATCAATCTTAAACCACATTGAAAACAATCAAAGGTAGAAGACAAGGTGGTACCCAAAAGGAAGTGGTCACAGAAATTTTAGGGTGCGTTGAGCACTCAACAAATGGTGATTCATTGGGCGAACGTAGAATATCTGTCCCATAAAACAGATATCTCCGATCCTTCTTTTATTCGGGCCAACTGGAAATATATATGTATTATTATTATTATTATTATTATTATTATTATTATTATTATTATTATTATTATTATTATTATTATTATTATTATTATTATTATTATTATTATTATTATTATTATTATTATTATTATTATTATTATTATTATTATTATTAT
>ML776900.1:793950-815803 GCA_009831015.1 Picea engelmannii | reverse complement strand
TATTATTATTATTATTATTATTATTATTATTATTATTATTATTATTATTATTATTATTATTATTATTATTATTATTATTATTATTATTATTATTATTATTATTATTATTATTATTATTATTATTATTATTATTATTATTTATTGGAAGTATTGCTTTAGGGCTTGGTCGTTTACCAGGAGGGTGTCAGGTTCCGTTCTCAAATTTTTCAAATGATAAGTACCTACCCCAATCTTCTCAGCCACCTGAAAAGGCCCAAGCCATAGGCTCTGAAACTTGGAATGCTTCCCTTTGGTTTCATTTACCTTATCCCACTTTAGAACCAAGTCTCCTACTTCAAAATTATTTTCTTTAGTCTTATGTTTATCGAACCATCTTTTTACTATCTGTTGTTGGGCTAAAAATTTAGACTTATCCCTTTCTCTCTCTTCCTCCAGCATGAGCAGAGTGTTGATTATTTGTTTCATGTTCGAGGATTTATCATCGTTCGTATCTTGGGCCAATTGGAGAGATGGAAGATACAACCCATTTGGGAGAATGGCCTCTTGTTCGTAGACCAGGAAGTATGAAGAATTCCATATAGCCTCTTTGGGTGTGACCCTATCGACCCATAGGGAATTATGGATTTGGTTATGCCAATTTCTATGGTTATCTGCAACCGTCTTCTTTAGTATCCTCACTAGATTCTTATTGGTTGACTTTGCCACACCATTTCCATGAGGGTAATAATTTGCAGAGTACTTGATTATGATTCCTTTGTCCAGAGAGAACTCTGTCAATAGGGTAGAGAAGAAGTAGGTTACATTATCAAAGACCAGAATGGAAGGAACGACAAACCTTGTAATTAGTTGTTGTTCTACAAATTGGATGACTATTTGCTCATTTACATGGGTCAAAGGGATGGCCTCTGCCCGATTTGTGAAATAGTCAGTGGAAGTAAGAATATACTTGTGCAATCTCGAAGAATTGGGTGTAATTTCTCCTATGATATCCAACCCCCACTACTCAAATGGTCTGGAGACAGTTACAGGCTGAAGTGGGATTGTTTCCCTTCTCTCCTTGCCAGCACTTATTTGGCAAATCTTACAATTCCTGGCGTAAGCATGAACGTCTTTGAACAAAGTGGACTAGTAATAACTAGCTCTTAGAACCTTATGAGCGGTGGTGTTTCCAACAAAATTTCCCCCAGCAGGGCCATCATGGCGTTCTTTCAGCACTTTATCGACGTCCTCGTGTTCGAGACATCTTAGTAATACCCCATCATAGTTGATTCGGAAGAGTACTGAATTTATGAGGCGATATTGTGTGGATTTTAATCGGAGGGATCTCCTTTCTCTAGGGTTGAGGTTTTCGAGACAAGTCTCGTAATGTAATAGATGAGCCAAATCCTTGTACCAGGAGTTTGGTCCTGGCAAAATGTATGTTGCTTCACCACACCATAGTGTTATTTCATTATCCCACCCTGGATCTTGGTTTGCCTGATCTTGAGCTTCGGCTGCGAGTTTTCACAAACCTTGTCCTTTTACTAACTTGGCAAGTTTTATATCTAGATCAAATTCCTATACTACCTACATCCAGTTCCCTCTTCTTTCTCCCATTTCTTGTTGGGTAAATAAGGATCGGACTACGGGGTGTGGCACAATCACCTTAGTGTGATTCTTGAGGATGTATGACCTAAAATTCTTTAGTACTTTATAGACTGTGTAGGCCTGCTTGTCTATGGCAGGGTAATTGAGCTCATCTCCTTAAAGGTTGGTGTTGATGAATGACATCGAGGCTTCATTGTTGTCGTCATCCTTTTGAGTTAAAACTACAGCTAGCGATTGGTCAGAGGCGAAAGTATAAAGGTTAAAGTCTCTATTGAAATCGGGACTTTGCAATACCGGGTCTCGGGATATGGCAGCCTTGATATTGTTGAAATCGTCTTTTCTTTCATCATCCCACTTAAACTTGAAATCTTTGCGAATCAGTTTTTGTAAGGGTTTGATGATTTCGAAGAAATCGGGGGTGAATTTCCTTACAAAATTAATTTGCCCGAAAAAAGACTACATAGCCTTCTTATTATGGGGTAGCGGAAGTTGAGCTATGGATTTAATCCTTTCAGGGTCTATGCGAATTCCCTCTTAAGATATAATATGACCTAACAACTTACCTTCTTCAACACCAAAGATAGTTTTCTTAGGATTGAGTGATGTACCGTATTTTCGGCATCTTTCAAAAATCTGAGTTAAGTGTTGGATGTGTTCCTCTCTATTCTTCGAATACACCATTACGTCATCTAAATACACTACCATGCACTTACCTATAAGCTCCTGAAACACCACGTCCATTTCCCTTTGAAAGGTCTCTCATGTGTTAATCAAGCCGAAAGGAATGCGTTTATAAGTGAAGGTTCCCCACTTGGTTCGGAAGGTAGTTTTTAATTGGTCTTCCTCTTAAACCAACACTTGGTTGTATCCTGAGAAACCGTCTAGAAGGGAGAAAATTTCCAAGCCTGACACAATCTATAGGAGTTTCTCCATCGGCGAGATGGGATAATTGTCCTTTTCTTAAGCTCTTTTGAGATTTCGAAAGTCTATTGTTGGCACAGGGGCAGACCCAGGGTTCAACGCTCAAGAGTGCACCAACAAATCCCTAACTACAGGCCCTTTCGGAAACACCTGTGAAGCAGATAAAGTCTCACCCGAGGTAGAGGTAGGGGTGGTTGCAGGACTCAAGTGTCTGCAACCTTAGCCGGGACATAGATATGTGATTATCTTGCTTACAACGCACTTAGCATCAGTTATTTCCTAACATAAATTCATTAATACACTTCACAGAAAGAACAGAGCACCGCAATAATTACTCAGATCTAGCACTTACCAATGGTAAACAGGTTATACTCAGTATATTAAGCACTTAGCATCTTATGTATCAAATCTAGAATGAATTCATATCCAATAAGCACAAAGCATCAATAAATCTATCTAAACATATCAGAGCACTTAGCAAGACAGAGACAAACACATCATCACAGTACACCGAGTTACCGTGGTTCACCCCCACCCTGGGGCTACGTCCACAAAGTCTTCTTTATATTGTTTGGTCAAGCAGTTACAACACAGAGCTTCAATGACCCTTACCCTGCATAGGACAAGAGATCTACACAGCTCGCTAGATCTTCTTTCCTTGGGTAGGTCCAAGCACTAAGCCTTCTCACACCCTATGCACTCAGCACTATTACAGCACACACATAGTACAACACGCACAGAAATCTTAGAATCACATAGACTTCTGATCACATAGATCCAACTTATTCACTAAGCCATCGACTAGACAGGGCCCTTTATTACATGGCCTAGACCTCTATTTATACATAGAAAAAGGCCTAAACAATGGCCGACATCCCTTTTCCGTTACAATATTCCCAAAAAAACCCAAAAAGGTTCCACAAAAGGTGGTGAGATCCCATGATTACCGCTTCGCTATGTGCTCCATCTTCGACAAGCAATCGAAGTACTAAATGGTCAACTATGACCAAGTATTCCTCAAAACTTGGTCGAGGACCAACATCTAAGCATAATCAGATTTCTCCTGACTTTTTTCTTACTGGAACAAGGTTCGCTACCCATGCGGAATGTCTAACTTGGAAAATTATCTTCGCATCTAAAAGCTTCCTTAACTCTTGATACATTAGGGGTTCCAAGGATGGGTGGTACTTTTAGAGCTTCTATTGAAAAGGTTTGACTTCGGGTTTCAATGGGATGGTGTGTTGAATGATGCAGGTATCATATGTTTTCAAATCTTTATAGGACCAGGCGAAAACATCCTGGTATTGTTTGAATAATTTGGGGTAGGCTTTCCTCTCCTCTTTAGATATCGTTTTGCCGAGATTTACATGCTTTGGTTTGTCTGGGGTTCCAAGATTTACAGTTTCGTGGAGGGGGCAGGAGATACCAGTATTTGCAGTTTTAGGCCCTTTGAAACGTTCCTTTAGATCAATCAAATTTTTGAGATTTGCTATCCCTTTTGGAATTGTGTGAGCCTTTGGTTTATCCGCGTGTGGACCCTCCCGAGGACTGGTTTCCATTAGTTTCTCTTGGAACTCTTCATTGTCAATAGCGAGGTCTTTGAAGTTGTCTTGATTAGTCAAGAAGCTTATGATTTGTTCATCCCCCTCAAAGACTTTCCAACTAGAGATATTATTAGGTATCGATGGCTTGTAGAGAAGTTCTATAGTGAATCAGGAGGCTTTGTAATCTTCTAAAGGTGAGAGTCTTGAAGCAACGGTGGCTAAGGAGTCAGCAAGGATGTTCTTCACTCTGGGGATCACAGTGATATTGAAAGCTTCAAAGATTTCTATTAGCCTTTGCACCTCCTGTTGGTAGTTCTTAATATGAGGGGAGTTGCATTGTATAGTGTTCCTCACTTGTCTAATAATGATTTCCAAGTCTCCGAACACCTTTAATTCCTTGACATTAAGATCTATGGATTTATTTAACCCTTGTACCAGGGCTTCATACTTGGCAGTGTTGTTGGTGCACTCGAATTCTAGTCTACAAGACAAGAAATGGTGTTTACCCTTTTGATCGATGAGGATGCACCATGCCCCTGAACCCTCTTGTGACTTGGATCCATCAAAATAAAGGGTCCAAATTTGTGAGCGATGATTTCCATTCCAATCAGTGTTTCGCTCTTCGACCTTTTATTTCAAAGGACCTAACACTAGGTCTTGACAAAAGAGAGAATCTTTCATTGGCATCAGGGATTCTTCTTGAAAGATCATCTCGGAGCGGAGCAAAATTGCCAAAGTTAGAATCACAAGAATAATTCCCTAGTATGGAAAAATCGGTAGAGACTGGTTCGTTCGGGGTTTCCAGGTCAGTGACCGTATGTTTCAGATATCTTTCCCTATCGATTATGATCATGTTCTTGTATCCCTTCAGCGGTAGCCAAAGGTGTGCCCAGTCTGTGTTGAAGTATCCGTTTATTTTTTCGCACCAATCTCGGCTTAATAATAGCCCATATGCCTCAGGGATATCCACCACAATGATGTCAATCACCTGTATGAAATTAGTATGAGTGGCTACCCTGATCATCACATCTTTGAGTTCCCCCATGAATTTGACATGGGTCCTGTCCAATTGTATGATGTGCTTATCACTTTTTAGAGGGACAATACCCAATTTTTTACAAACAACCAAGGGCATGACATTAGAAGATGCCCCGATGTCTACCAGACAATTGTGGAGATTCTTGTTGAAGACATCAAATGTTAAAATGAAAGGTGGTACAAAAGGCCTCTCCTTCCTGCCTTATGAGTAGGTGTTTATCGTTGGTTTTCTCGCCAAATCCGTAGGGGGGGGATTCTTCTTCTGACCATCGTCGCTGGTCGAGTTTTCCACCGAACTTAGAGCTTGCAACAAAAGGTCTTTCTGCTGAGGGATTCTACATATGTCCATAACCGATACATTAGCTTTCAACTTCTTCAAATCTTCTACTACATTGTAATCTAATTTAGGAGAATAATGAGTATGGATACTTATAGGATTTTTACCAGGAGCGAAAGGCATTCTCAGGCGATCGGGAGATAATTTACTTTGTGAGGCACCGGTGGCATCGATATCTTTCGGGTCGGGTTGGCCCTTGCTACGTGCATGTACCACCGATATCTCTGCGATTGGTGCCTAAGGTTTAAACAGATCACCCGAAGACACAATCATGCTGGGATCCCATATCAGCATGGTCGTGTCTTGTGGTGGGTCAGCTTCTTCCTGACTAACAATGTTAAAGGCCGAACTATTGGATGGTTCGGTCAGAGAGACTTCGCCCAGAAAATGATTGGCCATTAAATTGATGGCGTGGAACCACATAGGACATTCCCTTTTTGAGTGGTTCTCTTGATGATATGCACAGAAAGAATCAGACGCGACATTCTCTAAGTCAATGTTTAGGTTGGCTGGGAGAGGTTCAATTGCTTTGAAAGGATGGTTTCTTTTAAACAAAGGCTTATAGGGTCTTTGGCCTTGGTTTCCCTCACCCGCATTTATTTTCATATCTATAATCTCATTTGATAGTTTCTTGACCATGTGTTGTGGGTCCTCTGTATCTCCATTACCCTTTTCGGGAGTTGGTTCAGCCGACTTCCCCAGCGGTCTGGTCAAGAGGAGTCCTCTCCTGAGAGGGGGATGACTTTATTTTCTTGCTAGAGATGCTTGTCCTTTTTTACCCCCTTTCATCTGGAACTCTATCATCTTGGCCTCTTCAAAATTCTCTGAGAGGGTTTTCTTAGCGGCTCTTTTAACAAACATGGAAATAGAGGCTGGAAGCACATTGGCATAGACCTTGATTTGCAACTCTTAAGCTGGTTTTGCTGCGAGATGAAATTTGTTTAGGATAGTCATGAATCTTTGACCCTTTCCTTTGGGGTCATGGTGGCTGCAAATAATTCGGCCATAAGGGATCCCATGGTAGTTTCTTCGACAAATTTATCTAGGAAATCCTTTTGGAACTTAGTCCAGCTAGTTATGGATCCTACTAGCAAGTTAAAATACCATGTGGAAGTCGAGTTCTCAAACGTGTAGGGGAAAATTCTGCATACCACATATTCATGTTGAACGTTCATAAGCCCGATCGCGAGTATGAACTTCTTGATATGATATTCGGGCAATCCTAAGGTTTCAGGATCATACTTGGGGAGCAACTTTTCCGGGTGCCGAGGGAGATTGTGTACTCGTCCAGGGACGACCATGGCATCCCCAACCAACCAGGGTTGGTTGTATTGAAGTGGAACTTCCCTATCTTCTTCTCGATCGTTGTCCTCTTCCATTTCTTCGGAGTTAGAGTTAGGCTCTTCCTCTTCTAAAATATCATTAGGTTTGGAGATGTCGTCGACTGGTGTCTCGGGTATGAGATCAAGAGGTTCTTGGATTTCGGTGATCGCGAAGTCTATTAATTCTTTGAGGGAGTGTATGAAAACTTCATCGGTAGTGTTGAATACTAGCATGATTTGTTGTTTTCTTCAAGGGAGGATGGGGGTGAAGGGAAACGCATCGATTTTTCGAGTGTAGGCTCTGGTAATCCTTCTGAAATGATTCAGTTCCTCATGAGGGAGGGTGTAAGGTATTTCAGGGTGAATATATCCTTCCTCAGAGTGGGGTGAGTTATCCGCTTCAGGAGTACTCGGTAAAGGTGGTTGTCTATTGGATGACTAGCCATGCATGTGGGTCGTTACGAATCTATAGGCTATTCGAAAAGTCGTATAACTTACATATTAAACCATTCATTCTCAGTCCCTCCTTCTAGCGCCAATTCTGTTGATGGGGCCTAAATCCCCTAATTCAACAGCAGGAAACAAACCCGCCACCGAGGCCCAATTAGACTCTGCAGTGTTTGGAGTGGAATGGTTCTCCAGATCTTACAATCTGGCCAAATTGTCCATGAGCTTTTGTGTTTTCTGGTGAATGCTCTTCCTTCGGTTAGAACAGTTTTTTTTGTACTTTATCTTAGGTGAGGAAGGTACAATAGATGCAAGCCAGTATAAACCAACTTGACAAAGATAGGACAAGAGTTTTAACTATTGGGAAGGGGTCGAGCTTGGGATAACCCGCTACTCGAACAAGCAGACAGCGATCATATGCCAAAGGGGCTTAGTAATAATACTTTAACCAAAAGAGCATCCAACTGTTGTCTGAGAAAGATACTTAGCAGAAAGAAGACACATGTGTGATCAAGATCAAGGTAAGAAAAATAATTCGTCTATCGAGACATTCATCACATAGCTGAGGTAAACTACTTAGCATAGAGAAAGAAACACAACTGTAATCAATGTCACGGTAAGAAAAATAATTCATCTACCAAAAAATTCATCACATAGAAGCACAATGATTTACTTTCATCATTTAAAGCAAGGAACATTAAAACATTGCACCAGATAACTTCACAACATAATTAATTTCTCTTACTCATTTACTGCAATATTCATGGAACAGGAAAGGAAGTAATTCTTCTCCAACTCCAATCACATACATCTGATGAAAAAATCTTGTCTCTGGTCCAGAAGGACTTCTTAATTCATAGCAATCTCAAAATAATTATCAACAACCAAAAGAAAAGAGTTCTTACAACAACCATCAACCCCTTGACCATCGGTGGATGTTCCTATTTATAATATAAAGTCTTAACAGTAATTAACGGTAAAATACAATTTGAGCTAATCAAGAATCGCCACATGGCATCATCATCTAACAGTCTTTCAACAGTCCATCTAAGTTGTTTCTTGAAAAGGGTGGACTCTTTCATAATCAGACCATCTGATAAAAAGTTCTTCACAGTTGTTGGCCCATGGAAACCTCTGTTGTTCCATTGGAGCCACATAGATTCCCCTGATATCTACTGCGTGCGCCCAATATTTTGTGAGGCTGAAGTTCAACTTCTGAAGTATGGCTCTGGCTTTGATTGGATGTCCTGCGAACTATTGTATTTGCCCAGGCTTTGCATCGATGATCTTTGCACATTCTTCGGCCCATGATGCATCATATTCAGCGCACAGCTTGATTATTTCATTTAGGTTGATAAACATATCGGGGGTACCATACTCAGAGAGTTTGATGTATTTCATCATTTTATTGATTTTACCCCAGTTCTTTTGACATTTGGCCCACTGTTCTTGGATTTATTCGTGTGGGATTCGAGACATTTTGGCCCAGTATTCAGCCGATCATTTCATGAGATTGAGACTTATTTTACTTACTAGCCAAATGTTGTGGTCTTCCTTTTCTCGGCCTTTCAGGATTGCCTCAATAAACTCGAGCCTCTCCATTGCCTATTGTTCCTTCTCATACCATCGCTCCATTTCCTTACATGTCGCGAGTGCCATGAGAGTGTCTTCCTAGAATTCGGCTATATTTGATATTAACAGTTGTCTTTCCTTATTGAACTCATCGTAAACTTTACCGAGATCATATTTTAAATACACAGCTGTCTATGTAGAATCCTTATAGTAATCGGCAAGATGATGAAAGTGTTCGAGCTCCTTTTGGGCGGAAGCAAGTTCCTTTTCATCTCTCCTGGCTCTGTCCTGGGCGACCTCTGAGAGGGAGTTTCCCACACCATTTAGCTCAGACGTACGGGCGTCACCTGTATCGATTAACTTCTCCTTAGTGACGACTATGATGGACTGATCCATGGTGATTCTTCTCTTCTTTGTAGTCCTTTGAATGATAGCCTTTCTTTTTTTATCATAGGAGATCACATAGATTTATGTGACCTCATCTACTGAGTCTGGTATCTACTGATCACCCCATGCGATATTATTTACCAAGCTTCCCGCAGTGTAAATTTGTTCGAGAGTGGGCTCTCGAACTTCTTTGTTCTGCCTTGTAGATCCCACTTCCACTTGTTTCTCACCGGAGATCTGAGTATTGGGCAGGATAGAGGTGTCTTATATGGACTTGTCACTTACTTGTTCATCGATCGTGAAACTGTCGATGTCCTTCTGTGGAGACTCGTCACTTGGGCCTACATCTATTTCCAGTTAATCGAACTTTCTTGTGTGGATATTACCTTCAGCTTCAGCTTCCTTTTGTGGGATTCCCTTGTCCTGAACCCCAAGCCTAGCAAAAGAGACCTTTTCGAGACTTGGGGAAAAGGTATTTTCGAGACCTTCTTCTTCTTGGATGTGCACCAGGGTGCCATGAGAAGGCTATGTGCTCTTGTCATCATTGTATATATGTATTAGCGTGCTCAAGGGGTTGGGTGCTTGTGTCTCTATCGACACCTGACCCGTCTCTGGTTGAGATGTTCCTTCTCCCGAGAGATCAATTGGGGATATCGTAGACTCAGGATTATCCGAACCATTGGTACCATCGACAGCTGTGAGACCAGGATTGCTAGGTTCTGTCGGAACTCTCTGGATGGTAATTGAAATTCTGGGACTTATGGAAATATGCGGGTTATCCTGCATCCATTTCATTAGTAGCTGAGACTGTTGGTATAAAAGTGCGCCACTTTCTTGAGTTGTTTGATCTTCAAGGAAAACTCTAATTTGTACCGAGAATCCCTGATGAGTCTCTATGACCTCAATGTCTTCTTGGGGTTTATTTGTTTCTTCCTCCAATTCATATGCTACTTCTGCTTCAAGGTGTTGGCCAACTCTTTGAATTTCTTACTCCAATAGCGTGGGCTACTCTTCATATCTCAAATCTCTAAACATGGTTCCTCTAGGATCGGCCTTTCTGGTTGCCACCATATCCCAGTCTTGAGTGTTCTCGGTGAATATTTCATCCTCAAACCGATCGTGGGCATAAGGCCAATAGGATGATACCTGTGATGCATGCTATAGGACCAATCCCTTGGGATCATGTTTACGAAATCGGCCAGTTTGGAACCAAAATTCCAATTGACCCAGCCCAAGTTGTTTAGCATGTGCGGTGTCTTTGACCATGAAGAAGCCAATATGGAATCCATACGGTATGAAAGCCCGCTTCTTGTCTTTCATTAAAGTTGCATCGTATCCTTGTATGATGGTTTGATAGAAGATTTCTCCTAATACTAGCCGGTCAGGAACATAAAGGGGTAATAAATGTGGTGCCCTTGTGGTGCCGAAAATCCTGATGTAGGTTTCTCGTTCGTCTAAATACCAGTGACCAATTTTGGCTATGACCTTCTTTGCTTTGTATGATAATCTAGGGAATTCTCTTTTAAAGAGTAAAAAGTAAATGGGCGCAATAAAATGATCATAGATAAAAGCATAGGATTTCTTGTACCTGTTTTCCCACAAGATGTTGTAGTATACATTGACTATGAGCTCTGAAGGGTGTCAATTCAAGTTCATCCCAGCAAAAGCATTCCTAGCACAGATGACGTCCAGTAGATACAAATCCATGTAGAAGGCAAGGTATCTCCTTCGTTTGGCACCTGAGCTTGTTTTATGCATGTGATCAACTGTTTGGAGATTATAGCACCCCAATTGAAATCGATACCTGAAATGATGACTGTAAAAGCCAGAGGCATCCAAGCTTCCGAAAACCAGGACCAGACTTTCTCCCCATGTAATCTACAGAGAAGGGCCATGAGATAGGTGTATGGTTCCCTAAGATTGACCATCAGGTACCAGCTAGAAGTTCAATTGATGAATTTCTTGTATTCCCTCCACCAGGATGCCAATATTTTGCTAATGTCGTGAGAGGCATAGAAACTCACCACGAAATTAGTGCTTAAATTTTCTCTGGACTCATTGAATTTGTAGTATTTCTGAACTTCTGATGGCAGGAAAACCCCGACGCATTCGCCATTGTCATCATTAATCGAACATTTATGTGCATCGGTGTGATCAATGAGCCACTTTAAGAGCTCGACGCAAGGGGAAAATGAATATCAGCTTTCCACAATGTGCAGATAAGCCTTGTGAATGTTTGGGAGGACCTCATCATTGATATTCCTTGTATCAGGGTCATTTTGTGGAGTATATTCGAGGGGCTCTTCTCACTTGATCTTCTTGAAGACTTTTTCCCAGTGAGGAAACATCATCTTTGCTCCAACGCTTGCCTCTGTATCCCTGAAAGCTAGGGGTTGGACAAAGGGCTCCTTGGTGATCGTCTTGAAAATGGACACCGGCTTAGGAGCGAACTCTAACTGTCTTTCAACCACTAGGGAGGAGCTTTCTCCTATTTATGATTCTTGTCTGTGGTGATTTCCTAGTGGATGGCTTCTTTGGAGGCATTATACCTGTAATCAAAACCCCCTTTAAACACATATACAGAGCAGCATCAGGTGTGGACATATACAAATGAAACATAAAGCCATAAGTGAACCCATACCTGTAATGCCTTCTAAGAAAACTATTTAATACTCACTGGACTTCAAATGCTTCCCGTGGACTGGTGGCTTCGTTCTCCCGTTGGTTCTGAATTCCTTGTTGTGTAGAGTGGGATCACACAAAGGACTCGAAATAATATAACTGGGAGATACTACCAGTCATATCAATTATTTCATACGGGTGATAAATGCAGATTTCAAAATATAACGTTGTCGGATTTCTACCACTGAGACTTAACTGGTTGATGACGAAGGCGTGGATGGAGATGCATTGTATCAGTGAGTTTAACGGTTCCCTTTTGATTCGTGCACGAGCTAGTAACTAATGCGCGATCTACGAATTAACTAAAGCTTTGAATGTAGAGTACTTGACACAGCTAGGGGTTAAACATCATGTCATGTCTTACCTTCATCGGGGATCGACTACTATTTTAGATTGTTTATTAACGTTTGCTATTTTCTTGATAAAACTCCCGGTACCGATGATTTTTCTTGCATCGAAGGTCGGCAGTGGAAGTCCTCTTTTGTGCGACATTTATGATTACACTTCTCTGTCGAAGCTGAAAGGACCGGCATTTGGAAAAATATTTTTGGAGACTATATGCGTAAAAGAGATACTCTTATCAACTGATGTTGAAGAATGTCGGCACTCTGCTGCTTTGAATTCTCATACAATTTTCGCTACCTTAATATTTCACCGATGTCGAACTTCTCAAGTAAGCCGGGAGAAAACTGGGTCACTGGTCCCTTGATCATTCATGGTGTTTCTCAAGATGGTTCTTAATATGCTGAAGAGAAACTCAGATATGAAACATATCAGATAAGAAGGTTATCAAGCTTAAACCATGGTGAAAACAATCGAAGGTAGAAGACAAGGTGGTACCCAAAAGGAAGTGGTCATAGAACTTTTAGGGTGTGTTGAGCACTCAATAAAACCAAAATAACAACAATGTGACAATCCAAGGGAAGTAGATGAAGATGAAAGAGACTAAAATAAATTGTCTAGGTCTAATTTTTAAAGGGAACACAAAAAAATCTGATCACGCTTGGGATGGACACCTTGATAAACCTAGAAACCAATAGGGATCCTTTATAACAAGAAGAAATAGAGGTTCATTCAAAAATTAGAGATTTGAACCCTAACAAAATCATGATGTATTCATAATTACCCAAGAACAAAACAATTAAAATGTCCAAGCACTACTAGAAGGGAGAACCACTGCTAAATGTTATACTTGTGGACAACACAGATACTTGATGATTAACTATATTTACAATATACTGGGATTCATATTATATTCAAATTGTGGACCTTGTAATCATGATAGTATCCATTATCAAGTTCTACTAAGGAACTGCATGAAAATAATTGCAAATTAATATAAAACTCTTAAGAGTCAAAGCCAAATAGAGCACTAACAATAATCAAAACCAAATTTGATGAAATACTTAGGATTATTAACGTGATCCATTTATGTTTGAGTGTTATGATTGATTTTGGAGGAATTTCCTTGGCACTTACATAGTTGAAAATTACCCAAGGGTAGTTTTTGTTATGATTTTATGTTTAAGATATTTGACTTAAAGTGAAAACTCTACCCACGGGCTTGGTGGTAGAGATGTCATCCTGTTACACATTATTTTCATCACCCCTATGACCATTAATGATGTAAACCTATCCTTTGTCGTTAGAAGGATCAATGGCGTTAATCCTTGAAGAAGAATGAAGATACTTTTTCCATAGAGATGAAATTATACTTTCCCTTTGTAAAAAACCTTAGAAAAATGGATTGTTGCACCTTACTTAGTGTTAAGGGTGCGATGATATAGGATTTTTGTAGTTTGCACCGCAGTGGCCTGCGAAGTCATCGTATTTTTCTCAGTGTTAAGGGTGCAATGATTTTCGTACGAAGGAAAAAGAGGAATTTCTCGAAAGTTCTGGAATAGAAGCTTCGAGGGTGAGGTGGCCTTCGATCGGTTTGGATATGAGTTGCATCCCTGATCTCATGGGATCATCCTAACCTCCTCACCCTATCCTTTTCATCTTATAAAGGAGAAGAGTTCTCATGGAAAATTTAGTTGGAAAGTTCTTGAGTTTTGTAGCTTGGAGTTTTTGGAGCTTGTATGTTGGCTTTGAGCTTTTCTTTGTCAAGATAGATTGTTGATCTCAGAATCGGTGAATAAGAAGTGTGTGGGAAGCAAGGAACTATTGGAAGGGACCTTACAACATCAAGGAATCTGGTTGTATCTTTATTCCACATTCTTTAATACAATGATATATTTATTTCCCATAAAATTGGTCTTATTTTATTGTATGACTCCTTGATCACATACATAGGTTTTGTTGAGTATACATTGTTGCTTTCACTTCATTGGATTGTGTCTTTTTATAGGTTAAACATCCCATAAGTCTTGGAACAGAGTGAGGATGATGCTAGAAAGGACAAACAATGTTTAAAAGGTATGTCATTTATCTCTTGTTAGTTAGTATTCTTGATAATTAAAACTTAAGGAAAGTTTTATATTTTGTCTTGTTTTGTTCTAGTTTCGAGGTGAAACTAGGGAGATCAGTTTGTGTCAGCACTTACCGATTTGTCTGATAACAAAATTGGTGACCATAGTAGGGAACAGATTGTTTTCCTAGTTTTTCTTTCTTTTTTTCTTTGATTTCCCAGGTTTTTTTTTCTGAGTCACTAAGAGATCCAGATTGACTCTCTCACTGTTTAATCTCACTGGAAAACCCTCATGCTTTTTATTTTTTCCATTTTTCCTTTGATCGTCGCACCCTTCTTTGTGAGACAATGCGAAGATCTAGGATCGACACACCCTGTCTTTGGACACAGTGTGACGTCGTCGCACTGTACTATTCTCTGGCCCCCAACGATCTAGGATCATCGCACTGTGCTAGCTGGTAGGCCACGATGATTTTGTGAAAAAATTTAGTTTTTGATGGTTTTCCCTGCCCAGATATTAGATATGGTTTTGGGGTGAATTTGGGTTTGATTATGATCTGTTTACAATCTTCTTGACAGTCTTTGAGTCTGTTTTTATCCTTCTTTTCTTTTTTTAGCTTGTTTTCTTTTGAAAGATTTGATCTCTTGCTTTGAGTGTCTTTCAATTACAAAGCATCTTTTTTATTTAGAATTGTTTAGTGAAAGAACACTTCTTTTTCTGAATAGTTCGTGTTAAAAGAGAAAATTTGTTTGGGTTCCTTTGTTTTATAGATATTTTCTATTGCTTTTAGCTATCTTTGAAAAAAAAAAAAAAAATCTTGCTTTGCATTAGATTGGGGGCATCCTTGCATTTGAAGTAGTGAAATTGCATGGTTTTTGGCATTTTTTGGTCTTGAATTATTAAAAAATTTCCCCCTCGTGGTTGGTGGGGGGGACAAGAATCGTGTATTGGTGTATAGACTCTTTGGCTCATTTCTTGAAGATATTGGTATTTATGAGTTTAATAAAATATTGGGACATTGTGCATCTAGGAATGATAAACGTTTTCTCCTTCTCGTAATATAGCTTTCATCTAAGTGAAATATTTGCATTCTCATTTATTTGCATTGTTTAGAGTCGGTCAAAACATCATTTATTCCACACCATTTTTCCTCTTGAGTAACAACAACCTTAAAATAAAGCGCTTATAAAAATTGATTAGATATTTTTATATTTTCTAGTAGCAAACCTACATTAGATTAGTTGTAAGGCTTTGGAATAAGTGTGAAATATAACTTTCCAAAGATTCAAACAAACATAGAATCTTGAGTTAGGGAGTGGTGAAATCCACTTGCTACATTTTGTCCTGGGAAGCCCTTCTAACACAAGGGTCAATCACAAGGTCACATTAGGACTGACAGAGTTACTCACCCTGCTTTGTTGGTCTTAGTATAGAGATTGTGCATATTATTGGGGGTCACTTGAGAATAAAATCCTGTGCAGACCTTCTTGAGGCGATTTTGGGCTTAGATACCCTACCCTTGCATGTGGATTAGATTGTAAATTACTTCCCCATGCATCATTTTTGTAATTGGTAACCTTAGTATCCTCTCTCTTTAGGGTTTTTACACAACGTGACTGTGGAGGGGCAAGTCTTCATGGTACCTAGAATCGACGTTGGCCAAACTCACTCAGGCTCCTTGGAGGGTATACCCACATTTATGTGTGGCAGCTTGCACTAGGGTGTAAGTCCATTAAGCAGGTGGTCAACGTAACGTTTCCACCCGCTCTATCCCAAGCTCTTCTTATGTTTTTCCCATGATGTTGGATTTCATCACCAACTAGTGTGTTCATTGTGAGAAGGTTTTGTTTGTTTGTTTGCTACCTGGATTTTTAGCGTGTGTTGTTTATTTTTCCTAGAAGACTCTAGGTTGGATCTATGTTTAATGTATTCAGTTCTCGGAATGACCAATGAAGCAACCCCTTCTCTGGGGGAACCTTTTGTTTTTCCTTTTACATAAACATTAGTCCTCCTTACATCGCTACTTTGAGCCTTCCAGGTCTCACAATTAGATTGTCGATATGGTTGTTTTCCACTGCAGTAATCCTGAATGTAGCAAGTGATTTGGTTGTAATCATTTCCCCTCGAGAACATAAACCTCATGTTGATCCTTTTCCTTCTTTGCTGGTAAGATATTCTTCTCCTTCTTCACTTGAAAGGTCTTCTTCCATTTCATCTTCTTCGGCGAGAGAAATCTCTGAAGCTAGTAACCTGGTGAATAAGAAGAAGAAGAAAAGGAAGATTAAGAAGAAGAAAAATAACCAAGGGTATAAACCTCCAACCACTGTTGGACATGTTGGAAAACCACCAGTTACTAATAATCGTGTTGGGATTGTTGATGATGCCAAGACAACCCAAACCCATAAGCCCAAGTACCCTTACAGGATTTGTAAGGGTATCCATCTTCTTAAGGATTTCCCCGATCTATCCAAGTTTATAGAAGCATGGTCTACACACCCTCACCAACCCATGTCACCAACCTCTAAACAACATGATGATGACCTCCCATCAACTAGTCAAGATATAGTTGGGAAGAAGAAAATTAGAGTCAAGTTCTCGTGTATGTTATGTGGAGGGAGTCATCAAACTCACCTTTTCCATCATATGGACAAAGCCTCGAAATTACTGGAATACATGAATATTTCCCAACCTCAACTTTTGGTTGCTTACCACAGCCTTACTCTCAACCCACCTGTCATTGATGGAATGATCAATCTGGTCCCTTCGTCGATTAGTCTAGTTGATCAGGTAGTCAATCTGGTCACGTCCTTAGTTGAACCAGTTGAAAAAGTGGTCGATCTGTTTCCACCCGTCGACCCCATTCTCCCTTTGGAGAATGAAACCCAAGTGGTTGATATTATTTTTTCATCAGTTGATCATACTCTTCCGCTAGAGATAAAATCTGATACTTCCCACATCTTTCTCGTTGATACAGAATCTACCGTGCTCGAGGGTATTCCTCCTTCTCCCTTGGAACCCCCTCCAAGTAATGAGGAGATCCTTTTTGATTGCGGTGCTCTAATTGGACCTCGTATTCCCTCTCACATTCCTTTCAATATTACAGTACAAGGTTTTGGTTGGGACGTTCCTGGGACGTTGATAGACGAAGGTGCATTCGTTAGTATTTTTTCCTCTATTGCTTGGAAATATTTGGGTTGTCCTCAGCTTGTGTCGGTTACCCAGAATATGTTAGATTTTAACAGAAGAACCAGTCACCCTTTAGGATTCCTTCCTCAGTTTCTTGTAAACTTGGGAGGAAAAACTGTCTTTATTGATGTTATGGTACTCCAAGATCCCTTGGATTTCGATTTACACCTTGGGCGAGATTATGTCTATGCCATGAAATCTATCGTGTCCACTCTTTTTCGTTTGATATATTTCCCTCACAATTGAATAATTGTGACTATTGATCAACTTTCATTCATTGGTCATGAATTGATTACCAACTCAATGAATTCCCTAAACGGTTTTTATATGCATACAATATCGCCCCCACCACAGGTCAATTATGTGGCACTATCTCCCATGCCTTTAGTTGTCGATGTAGATGAGCCCCTCATTGTAAGCTCAACCACTTATGACTTAGATTCGGTAGTTAACATGGTGATCTCTTTAGTAGGGCTATTGGAGCCTGAACTCCTTACCCCTATCACGACCCTCGACATGTGTTCCTTCTAGAGTGTGTTTCTTCCGTCGAATGAAGATCTCTTGGAAGCCATGATTGAGTTTTTTCCCTTGACATGGTGTCTTTCCATAGTGTTGTCCTTTTGGAAGCCATGATCAAGAAGAGGATCTTTGAGCATGGTTTTCTGATTTCAATCTCGTTAAAAAATGAAACCAACTACGAGGATAGTTTTTGCGTCTCTATGACAACTTCGTTAAAAAATGAAACAGAGGTTACGAGCATAGTTCTTCTCTTGTGTCAAGATCGTTAAAAAATGAAACAAAGGTCTAGGGATTGAACCTGGATTCTCAAGCATAGTTCCTATTCATGTGTTAAGCTCGTTAAAAAATGAAATAGATTTTCTCCCCTCTTTGTTTGAGTCAAGTCCTTCGTCTAGTATTTGAAGCTTCATTTCATTCGCCTTTGCAGTTGGAAGAAACAAAGCTTGGGGGGAATTTTCTTACATCCTCTGGACTTCATGCTGAATTTAATTTGATAGCTTCTTAAGCTGGGGAAAAAGTACCAACCATTTCTGGATAATGCGTTGGGAATTTGCAAGCATAGTTTTATCTGGTTTAAGCTTGTGTAAAAATGAAACCACCTACCTCAAGCATAGTTTCCTCTGGTTCAAGCTTGTGTAACAATGAAACCAGGTCCAAGCATAGTTTTGTTTGTTTTTAAGCTTGTGAACAAATAAAATCTATCCCAAGCATATTTTTGTTTTGTTTTAAGCTTGCGTAAAGATGAAAACAATCACGATCTTAGTCTTTGTTCTTTCTCGTGCTTGTAAATCAATGAGAATGTAATCGAGTAAAATTTTATCACTTTTTCGTACTCGTAAATATTATATGAAAAAGGAAACCCCTGGAATTCCCTTTAAGCTCTTTTCAGGATATCTAAACATGAAAATATTGTCAAGCGATCTTGTTCTTTTCACGCTCATTAAAGTATTAGAAAGCACGTCTGTTGAGCGGTAGTTTTTTTTTTTCGGTCTCATCAGAATAATTTACGAAAAAGGAACACTCTAATCAATCATGATTAGAAAAATTTATGGAGTCCTCTTTAAGTTCTTTTCAAACTCCATAAATATGAAAAGACCATTGAGTTTACTTTCTTTGGACTCGTAAAAAAAACATCGAAAGGCCCATATGGGACCGAACCACTCCTTCCTAGGGTTCGTTAAACATACTCTAAGGGACTCATTCGAAGGATGATCTTACAGTTCAATCATATGTTATCCTCCTCAAGCTTGTGTAAAAATAAAGAGTTACTCTCCAGAAGTGGGGGGGGGGGATTTGGGAAAGAAATGTGTCTAAACCTATATTCTATGGAAGAATCATTTTTGAACATGAAACCCTTTCACTCGCTTTGTGTCTAGGTTGGAAAATCCGCTTGTCTCTTGATCATACTCCTTTATAAGATTACAATTTGGTTTGTGATCCCTGTTTTTGAGTTAGTGTTTCCAAGACAATTGTCGTGTCGTCAATATTTTCAAGAAAATTTCAACCCAAAAATCCTTCTATTGTGTCGGCCATTTATGCAGTCCTTAAGCCTTATATTGTGTCATCCATCCTTGAGTCAGTCATGAATCACTTGTTACTCTGATCTACTTCAAATCTTTTTACCCATTTTGTGTAATTGATGGGGGATACATTAAGGCCCTCCTATGATGAGTCTTTTCTTGTCGAATTCAACTCATTATCCAAGAATTAGACTTACAAACTAATTGGTACCTTGGAACTTGGATTCCTCAATGGCAGGTTTCCTCGCTTTCGACAGTGGGTTTTCATTATTGACCCCTGATCAGGAGATTCCACCGAGTGTTCGACTTCATCTCACAAAGTTTCACTCATTGGATTGTACTAGTATACCTTGGGAGTCATTGACATTAATGGTGATTTCCATCTCACTTGTTAACGGTATACACTAATGATCGGTAATCAAGTGGTTTCTACCATGTTCGACTTCAACACGTGTATTTGCATGGTTAGATTCGTACTATAGAGTGGTGGAGATGAAGACCCTGAATCTTTTTTGACAGATTCAGGTTGCGTTGGAGTATATTTGTATTGTACTGTTGCATAGATCGACAATGTATGTCTCATGGCTATGTTCAAATTTGAGTCTTTGATGCATATATCCACAGTGTATTTTTGGTGGCTATGTTCAAACTTGAGTCATAATGGCATGGATCCACAATGTATGTTTGGTGGCCATGACATGTCTTACTTGACATGGATATTTTCATGTCAGAATTTATGATTTGAGTCATTTGTATTTTGAGTATTGGAATGCCTACCTCAGTGATGATATATTATTGTACTGTATTTCCTTGTTTGTTGGCAGGTTTCTAATCGACGTGTTCCTTGTTCCCTACACACACTCGACAAAGTATTTAAGCTATCATTTTGTTCTAACTTCATACTTTGGGGGGCTTATTGTTACACATTATTTTCATCACCCATATGACTATTAATGATGTAAACCTATCCTTTGTCTTTAGAAGGATCAATGGCCTTAATCCTTGAAGAAGAATGAAGATACTTTTTCCAGAGAGATGAAATTATACTTTTCCTTTGTCAAAAACCTTATAAAAATGGATCTTCACACATTGGTTAGTGTTAAGGGTGCGAAGATCTAGGATATTCACAGTTTGCATCACAATGGCCTGCGACGTTGTCGCAGTTTGTTCAGTGTTAAGGGTGCAACGATTTTCGTACGAAGGAAAAACAAGAATTTCTTGAAAGTTCTAGAATAGAAGCTTCGAGGGTGAGGTGTCCTTCGATCAGTTTGGATCTGAGTCACATCCCTAATCTCATGGGATCATCCTAACCTCATCACCCTATCCTTTTCATCTTATAAAAGGAGAAGAGTTCTCATGGAAAAGCTAGTCGGAAAGTTCTTGAGTTTTGTAGCTTGGAGTTTTTGGAGCTTGTATGTTGGCTTTGAGCTTTGCTTTTTCAAGATAGATTGTTGATCTCAGAATCCATGAAGAAGAAGTGTGTGGAAAGAAAGGAACTATTGTAAGGTACATTACAACATCAATGCATCTCGTTGTATCTTTCTTCCACATTCTTTAATACAATGATATATTTATTTCCCATAAAATTGGTCTTATTTTATTTTATGACTCCTTGATCACATACATACGTTGAGTATACGTTGTTGATTTCACTTCGTTGGCTTGTGTCTTTTTACAGTTTCAACATCCCATAAGTCTTGGAACGGAGTGAGGATGATGCTAGCGAGGAAAAACTATGTTTAAAAGGTATGTCATTTATCTCTTGTTAGTTAGTATGCTTGATAATTAAAACTTAGGGAAGTTTTATATTCTATCTTGTTTTGTTCTAGTTTCAGGGTGAAACTAGGGAGATCAGTTTGTGTCATCACTTACCGATTTGTCCGATAACACATCCTACAAGGCCTGTAGGATGGAAATATGCCTACAGGACTATAGGATGGAAACTCTACCAACAGGACTATAGGATGAAAAATCTTCCCACATGCATGTTCGTTTTCCTAAATCGTTGCTCCTATACCACTTATTATGTTCCTGCATGTGCCATTAATTAGATGCAGTAACATATATAAAAAAAAAAATCTCAATAAGATACAATAAAATGTAAAATATTGTATTATCTACCCTATTCAAGAGAGGGGGGAACTCTCCTAGCCCATTTTAGGGGCCCACCTCCAATACAAGCCAAATCCAATACAAAATATTCCATGTGATGACCTAGAAGACTCCTCCCCTATTATAGTTTTTATCTTACACTACCCTAACTTAATTGCTAGTGGCTTGTACATTAATGACTAGGCCACTATATATTAATTAACACAACCCACAACTACCTAGTGGCCTTATTTAGCATTATCAATGGTACTCCATGGGAGGCAGGTGT
>ML776900.1:779678-793927 GCA_009831015.1 Picea engelmannii | reverse complement strand
AGGACATAGAGTTCTTGATTACTACCAGAACCTAGGAATCATCACTAATAATGGGGCAGAAGCATATGGTATTTACCAAGGTGTCCAATTAGTCAAGCAAAGGCAAATCTCAAGCCTTAATATTATTGGCGATTCAAATAATATCATCATAATATTCATTATAAACTCTTCCCCAAAGGACATCGGGCTAAAGAAAATTGTGAACCACATCAGATTCTCCCTCAAAAACCTTCAAGTGAATTACTACCATGTGGTAAGGAAGTACAATACAGTCGTTGATGAAATGTCCAATATAGCAATTGGAAAGGTTCAAGGTCTCTTGATGGTTGATGGTATAGAGTCCCTTATCCCCCTCCATCATGTGTGCACCCCCTAATTACAAGCCCCTCCTCAATGACCTAAGGAAAACAATTTGGGATTATAATCGCCCCACTCATGTCACTTCAGGGAAGATGTGTGGCATTGAAAATAGCCACCACACCTCGCATGCACAGAACCTGGAGTCTATTAAGCACGCAGACGTCAGGACCATTAATGTAGTCAAGAGAACTCAACCATGTGTGAACTCTGGCATTAAATATCGTCTCTTGTTCCATCGCAGGTGTGTAGAGATGGATCTAGTCACTACAGTAATCATCTTAATTCATGGAAGTGCATGAACAAGGCAGTGGGAGATGGTAATGCGCACTGCAATCGTCAGCCTAGGCATGGAACAAGCTAATGGACATGATAAAATTAGGCTCTCCCCTCTTTAGGTACAGTTTGGTTTTAATTCTGGACATTACTGACGCAGTACACCAGATAATTCCATGATCAGCAAAAAATGTGATAGAAAGGTTAATTTGGGAAAGAAATGTGTCATTTTAATTCATATCTTGATAGTCTAGTCTAGTAATTCTCCTCAAAGCATCCTTGCATTCATCCAATCCCCCTTGTGTCCTTGGAATGGATATTCCTCATGTTTTTATCTGAAGGCGTCCACTCCTTCCTTCTAGTTCCTCGTTCCCTCCAATTTGTGACACAGTGAAGTCAACATTGGCAAGTAGAATGGAACCTCAGGAGCCAACACAAGGAAAAGTTGGTGAAATGGACGTCGATGATTCGGAAAACTACAAGCGAATGTTTATCTGACTCTATTCTCTCAATTCAATCGTCTCCTTTTCCTTAAACACCTTGGCCTAGCATCGAACCTTAATTGCGCAATTTTTCAATAAAGTGGGCACCCTCATAATCTAGAACAATGAATTGCAGCGACGATTGGAGCAAAGTGAATGAGCTAGAGATCTACAACAATCTGCATACAATGCTCTCTTGGCCTTAGTAGATTTTGTGGCCCCAATTTCGAACATCAATGAACCAGTGGATGAGGAACAAAGCAACTAGACACCTGGAAATTAGGATGGAACTGGTAGCAACTTCTTTTTTTTTGAATATTAATACATGTTTTTCCTTTGTATTTTTATCTTGGACATATATTACCATTTATATACAGTACACAGTGGCATTAGTGTTATATTTTGGAGTCAACATAAGACAATCCTAGTGTCTTGCTAGGAATTAGGCTTAGTTCAACCTTTTTTGAGAAGCTTTGTAACTTTGAATCTCTCTTTTGTAACTCAGTGGTCTTGACCACACCTTTTAAATAGAAAAAATTACCAGTTCCTGTTAAAAAACAACATTATCAATTGTACTTTTTACATAGTCATAAGAGATCATAACAATCATCATTGCTTTTATATCATTCTAATCCATTATATCATTGCATGGTATTGTCCCATTTGTTATAATCCTCTATGGCTTATTTTAACGGCCATCAAGTTGGTTACGTAGGATGCTCAACAACTAGAAAATCTCAAATCATCTCCCTCATTTGATCCATATGTTCTCACAACACAACCCCTAACCACAATTTCCCATTATCGAATGTTCCAAGGACATCCAAGGTAGGACTATTAATAGGGGCAATATCCTCTACCCACCGCTTGAACTCATTAGAATGGTAACCCTATTGCCTATGCTTCTAGAGGAAAACATGCAAATCTAGTCTATGCCCACCTAAGCAAGTATAAGACAACACATTTCTTTCCTTTACATTTCCATGGATGTTAAACAATGAAATTTTTAACTATAAATTATTTTTAACTAGTTGAAAGTTTTCCCAACACATACAATATTTTCTTGTCTTTAAAAATGAGGTTGATGCAATGGAAAACACAAGGAGTCCAAAAAATATTTAGGTACTCATACTCAACTTTACCCCCTAATTAAAAAGTATATTATTAGAAAGAGTATCTATGATATATTAGGCCACAACTTTCCTCCCCAACTCTTCAATTGTCGTTTTAATAGGGTCAGAAAAATGCACCATCCTTGATACTCCCAATAGTGTCATGACATTTTGAAAACAACACCCTCTTGAGCTTGAGACCCATATGCTTATAAAAGGTTGTTGATTTATATCTTTGAAACCATATCACACAATGGAGACCTGATAATTTGTCCAAGTATCTTTAATTTTATGAAGCCTCATGTTAACATAAGTTTTTTCATCAATAAATACCATTGTTCTCATTCTTTAAAAAAAATGGAGATGTTTATCCTTTTGGGGGAATGCTTTATCAAATTACTAGTCATTTGCTTCCAATAACGAGACTTACATATATTGAAAGCAATCTCATTTGGAATGAAAAATATCCCAACTAATGCTTCAATGTTATGCATGCTTCATACATCTCAAAGGTAACCAAGTGGGAAACGAGTATTAGAACCAACACCAATATCGATAGGTTGAGTTTGTGGTACAAATAGGTCTATGTGACGTGAAGTAAGAGTTGGTTTTTTCTTCTCATGGTCAAAGAACTATTTTATTAACATTGACATATGTGGCTTGAGGGATTTATCGCATACATTAATATATTCTCTTTACCCAAACCCACATAAGTTCTCCCTCACTCATGCCATGACTTGAACTCATCACTTAAAAAACAGAGCAGACCCAAGCCCTTGTTAAATAGATGTATCCACTCCACCATTATATGAACAAGTACTTGCAAAATTTCCCATGACCTAGAATCAAAGGCCATTTTGGCTTGTGAAAATGCTTTGGATAGGGATCATTTTGGAGTCTGAGGGTTTATTTTGTGTTGTTATAGAAATAGGAAAGGTTGAGCTATTTGTCATGATAATGAAGGAAAAATTTAGATGAGAAATTTTGAGAAACGTTTATTCATTTTACCAATCAAGGCCAATAATATGCCAATCAAGCAAGTTGTTTTACCAAATATGACATCGATTTGTTAGGTGGGTGTGTTTATATTATTTTAGATGAAAAAAGATGCTTAAACCAATGAATTATGTCCAAGTCATTGGGCACTTTTTTCCAATGTCTGAAATAGAGAAAACCACTTTCAAACCCTTACGTCACAAGTGTATTTCACAGCATGAACTTAGATGAAATAAAATCAAGGAAGATTAGGATTTAGAAACATTAAGTATATTCACCAATAAGTCTAAATCCATCCAAGAATGTTCAACATTAAACCAAGATATAAGATATTCTACCTAGTCAAGTACTTGTCAAAGCATGAACTAGCAGACTTGTGAAAATCACTATTATATGAAGAGTTAAAACAAGGATTAGCACTCAACTTTCAAACTCTCGAGAAAGAATGCTAGACAAATGCCGGAAAATGAATTGCTTGAATTACATTTCTGCCTCCATATAGGAGTCAAAGGTCCTTTATAATCCAAAATTGGGCCATTTTAAAACAATAGTAGAAATGTGAATTATGTATTGGGTCAAATTATGACAATGTCTAGATTTGGCATTAGAAATATAGTGTCAAATTATTTATTGTCCATTAATTCTCCCCTTTTTATAACTATTTTTTTTCATTCGATGGAGTTTATGTAACACCGAATAGGTACTTGTCAGACCTATCATCCTCGAGTGAGAAAAATTTTGTAGCAAGGGGGGAAAGTGTTATGTCCAACACATCTAACAGGGTGAGATCAAGTAGAGGTGAAAAGGTCAGAAGAAAGTTACATAGGCACATGGAATTATTTCTTGTTGAAGGAGGATCATGTTCTTATGACGATGAGAGCATAGGTGATGTTGATATTCCTTTGAGGTACAAACATATAGTGAGACGATGGGTACCCAAACAACTTCCTCAGATAGTGTTAAGAACCAAATATCAATGTAGCATAGAAAAACCTCAGAATAAGTACTCAATGCCTTGAAAAAGAGAGAAATTCAGATAATAAGCCTCTTCGAGGGAGAAACCTAATTATTCCCACATAAGTGTACAATTCCAAGATGATTCCAAATGAAAATGTCTCCTTGGTATATATAGGATACTAGGAGGTATAATTACAACTAATGGAATAAAGACAACATAAATAAAATAACATTACTAATGTAATATGCCCCAATTAAGGGGTAGTGAGCCAATATTATGGATTAGCATGCCCCTCCCGTTGAGACAAGTGTTGTCCGCAATGCTTGAGTAACTCTGGAAGCTTTTGTATAAAAGACTCATCTTCCCAAGTGGAATATTCAGCCTATAGTTTCATCCATATAATGAGATACTTTGAAATGGATCTATTCCTCAACCAGTGAACTCTTGTGTCAGTGATGGCTTCAGGCTCCAATATGATTTTTCCTTCCTCGTCAAGTTCTGGAAATATAGTTTGAACTGGGATATTGTTGCCTATAACCTTCTTTAAGCATGAAACATGGAAAACTAGGTGTACTCATGAAGATGTAGGAAAATCCAATTTGTATGCCATAGTACCAATCTTTTGCAACACCTTATAAGGGCCATAGTACTTTGGTGATAATTTATTATCCTTTTTGGATTTCTTGAGGGACATCTGTTTGTATGGTTGTAGTCTTAAAAACACTCAATCGCCTGCTTCAAAACTTCTTTCACTATGATGTTGATATGCTTGTTGTTTCATGTGATTCTGTGTCATGGTCAGGTTGTCCTTTAAGATTTGGAGAAATTGTTGTTGATGCTCGATGTGATCTTCCACTGCTCGAACCTTAGATTTTTATTTTAGAGAAGAAGTGATGGAAGGAGGGTGGTATCCATAGAGTGCCATAAATGGTGTCATTTTTGTTGCAGTATGAAAGGAAGCGTTATACCACCATTCTTCCAAGGGTAACCATTTGAACCATTGTGTTTGTTTATCAGAGACAAAGCAACGAAGGTAGCCTTCCAAACATTTGTTCACTATCTCGGTTTGTCCATCAGATTGAGGATGATAGGATGAGCTATGAACCAATTGAGTACCAAAACAAGAAAATAATTATGTCCAAAAATGTCCAGTGAAGATAGGATCTTTGTCACTTACAATAATCTTTGGGCTTCCATGTAGCTTTTGAACTGTCTCCATGAATGCGGTGGTAGTTGTACTAGATTTGAAGGTGTTAGCACTCTGTAAATTCCCAGAGGTTGTAAATGGGTAGAAAAAATTTACAAGAGGTAACCTTAACCAACCACTTCGAAACTGGGATCTATCCCTGCTAGTTTCAGAGAGGGATCTCTCTGTAAGATTTAGATTTGTTTGGATTTTCAGATCTTAGGCTAGTTAAAAAGAATAGTACCGAGTTGTTTGTATTTTTTAATAAAATGGTTGAATGTCACTTACAATTCCATTGGGCTATGGGGTCTGTTTTATAAAAATGGAGGTCAAAGGACAGTTTTTTAGAAGATTCATTTTACAGGGAAAGGTAGTGCAATTGTTGGATTCTTTAGAAATAAAATGATGGAATGTTGAAAAGGTGAAATATCAGTTAAAACAAAAAAGAAATTAATAATTTCTTTGTTATAACATCAAAAGGAAAACATTTAAATCTGTAAAAGATTTGGAACAAAGTGCGCGATGGTAAATTCTGCAACTTTAACTTCTTTAAAGATTAGATTAGAAAAACAAAATTATAACGGAGAAACAAAACTTTTTACGAAGACAGAAGAAAATTCACCAACATCTAACATGCAGGAATCCTTTGAAACATCTCTTTGTATTACTTGAATAACCTCTTGATAAAAATTACAGCGATTACAGCTTTCTCAAGCGTAAAGATCAACCCTCAGTACTTCAAAGTTTGAAGTATTTTTAATCAAAATTACAAGCGACCTTGTCATTAATGATCAGGACGTGGCAGGTGCTAATTTTAACGATCTTGATAACAAGATACAAAAATATAGGAACTGATGATGATGCGTTGAATCTCTCATGATGATTTTTGGAAAGACCGTTGGTGAGTCCTTCATATGACTTTCACTGCATTGGACGTTGAACTTGGACGAGACCGTGATCTTTACTCAATCAATTATCACATCTCATCCCATCTTTGTGTACCGAGGATGGTAACTTTCAATAGTCAGTGGTAGATTTCATCCATCTCGGTATACTTAGAAAAAGTCAGCTT
The DNA here is from genome assembly GCA_009831015.1 of Picea engelmannii. NCBI lineage: Eukaryota > Viridiplantae > Streptophyta > Pinopsida > Pinales > Pinaceae > Picea > Picea engelmannii. The sequence goes on along the minus strand of ML776900.1, from coordinate 787,488 downwards.
GGTGAGGAAAATGTACTTGATTTTGTGTTGTATGCTGAGGTCGGGCTGAAAAGTCTCCAAGAACGCTTTGTCTGTGATGTTGCCTTGCATCCCTGAGAACTTGGAACTGTCTTTGGCCACGGTGGAAATATTTTGCTTATAATCGAATAAGGTCATCAATTTATCATTTAGGACAAGTAAGCCAGGAAGGCCCTTTTTCTGTAAGGCCTCAAGCTTGTTAAAAAACCTCTGAACTCCAATGTCCATGTTCTAAGATTTCTCCTCCAACTGCAACATCAATCCTCTTTTGTTCAACACTCTTTTGACTTCGAGGATAGTCTATGCTCTGTCTTCAACTTTCAAGTTTTCAAGCTCTTCCTTGGTGTTTGAATTCAAAAACTTGATGATCTCATTAGCTGCCGAGGGAATTTCACCCATCTCTCCTCTTATCCCGTCAATGGACTGCCTACTCTTCAGCACCAGATCATGTTACTCGAACATGATTTTCACCATGGGCCAAATTTTGTTTATGGAGTTGGAGATATATGTATAGATATTTTCCTTAGCCTCTGCTAATGTATTACCTGCCACTGTTTGTTTCTGAAGCTGTTGTGTTTCCTGCTTGAGCTTCTCTGATACTTGTCTCTCAATGTTTTATCTTGTTTGGAAGGTAGACTTGAGTTCCTAGAGATTTTCAACCTCCATTTTCAGCTTATTGATCTTTGTTCCTTCGAGAGTCATCTCCTCCATGGCTTTTGTTAGCTCTACAGTTTTTTCCAGTGTTATCAATGGAGTTTCCGATGAAATTTATGCTATAGTGGTGATCCATATGGATATTGGTGGCCACCCACCTTTTCCAACTGGCTCAAAACAGTTTTCTGACAATTTTGGCAATTAACTATTTTTAGCAGTTTTAACTTCCGGGGCCATTTTGAGGGCCTAAATGAAGGTTTTTCGGGATCGATATCCTTAATGATAGTCATTAGCATGATTGAGCCCCCAAAATGAATCTCACTGATGATACCTTTCCAACGAGCTATCACACACCTAAAATGGAGATCGTATGCAAAAGTTACGACCACGGGAAGTGATGTACTAACTTACCCAAACAGGGCCCACATGACTTTTGGTGCTTCATCTCCTAGGGTTAGGTTTTTGGATGTCTAGGGTTTTTGGAATTCTTTATTATTGTAAAAATTCCTTCAGAGCCTCATTGTAACCTTCTTCTTGTGAATGTGCGTTGTCGTCACATCTCTTCTCAGAGATAAGCCGCCACCATTCCAGCAAGCTTGTTTCCACTGCATTTTACAGTTTCAACTTATTTCATTATTGAATAGAAAACCAGTTTTACTGTATCTTTGTTATTTTGTGTTAAGAACCTATTAATAATCTGTATTCATTTCATTATGCTCATAAAATCTAGATAAGTGGTATCAGAGCAATCTTCTCCTTGTCGTCTTAATGCATGTCCCCAACGAGGTCAGAGTACAAAGAGTTGGGTCTCGAGCTTGTTTCTCTTGAGGATAGAAGCTCTCGCACGCCCATGCGACCTCCCATGGAAGGAGAAAATAAATATTATGGGATAGGAGATCCTTTCAAACTATTGATTTAGGAATCCCTCACGCAACAGAGGAACGAGATGATGGATAGTTTCGTGCAAATCCTTCGACAGCTACCAACAGGCAACGCATCTTCTTTGAACGGAGGCGCAGCCCCCTTCAAGGTACAAATAAACTTTGATATTCCTATATTTGAAGGTTATATAGACACAAATGTTGTAGACAAGTCGTTGAATCTACTAGAAAGGTATTTTTTTTTCCATAACTTTTCGAATAGAGAAAATATTACTTGTGTGCTCCTCAAAGACGTTCCCCATGTCAAAGATTGGTGGGAAACTTTTTGTGAGCAAAAGGAAATAGAGGAAACCTCATTATTTTTAGTCACGGCCACGTGGGAATCCTTCAGGGATGTTATTAAGGAACAATACTACCCTGTCGGAAGTTATAATGACATGTATACCAAATGGACCACACTGCGGCAAGAAAGAGACAAAGCAGTGCCAGATTTCACAAATATCTTCCATACCTTGCACACCAAGTTGGGTATCAAAGATTCAGAGTGACATCTGGTGCTCAAGTATCATGGTGATTTGCATAGATACATCCATAATGAAATGGAATTTCTAGACATCTCATCCTTGGGTGAGGCCTACTAATATGTCGTCAAAATCGAGCAGAAGCTCAAACAAAAGACGCGACAATTTGGGCTTGGGAACCCCTCACAAAAAAATCCAGGAAATTGTATAGTATACCCGAGGTAGTCCCACCTATTGTTATTTCCTTGATCTCTGCTAAGCAATGAAAAAAGGTCATCTCTCAGACAGGGAAGTTTGTCTTCTTCATGATTCACTCTCAGAATAAGTGAAAGATCACAGCCACATCCAGGGTCTCTGCGGCCGACCTCTCCACACAGCAGAAGAAAGTAGATAAGTCCGTGGAAGAATACTCAGATATCTTCTCCTCACCTACAGGGGTACCTCTACACTGTCAGGTCAAGCACCCCATCGATCTGACCCCTGAAGCACTGTTGCCCAATGGGTCAGTCTATCGTCGCTCTTTTTTAGAGAATGAGGAGATCAAGTGACAGATCCAAGAACTGCTCCACAAGGGGAAAATATTCCCTAGATCATCACCTTGCGGGAGCCCAATCGTGCTGGTACAGAATAAAAATGGAACCTGGCGACTCTGTATTGATTGCCAGGCTCTGAATAAAATCATAGTCAGAAACTAGTACCTGATTCCCCAAATCGATGACCTCCTTGATCAACTCACGGGGGCCAAGTACTTTAGTAAGATTGATCTAAAGTCTGGTTACCACCAGGTCTCGATAGAACAGACAAATGTATGGAAGATTGCCTTCAAGTCAAAGGAAGGCCTTTTTGAATGGTTGGTCATGCCCTTTGGTTTGAAAAATGCTCCAGCCACTTTCATGAGGATGATGGACGATATCCTACTACCATTCACCAATACTTTTGTAGTGGTGTACCTATATGACATTCTAATTTACAGCAAGACTTGGGCCGAACACTTGCATCATATTCAATAGGTTTTGCACACCCTGCGGCAGCACAAGCTATACGCCAACTTGGAAAAATGCTCCTTCGGCATGGACAGGTTCCATTACCTAGGCTACATCATTGATTAGCATGGAATACATGTGGATCCATTCAATATCCAAGTCATTCGTAACTGGCCAGCCCCAACAACACTCACTGAGCTTCGAAGCTTCTTGGGCCTTGCCAATTTCTACCGCAAGTTCATGTTGGGATTCTCCCATATTGCATGGGACCTCAGCCAAATAAACAAGGGTGGTGGTAAGGTGAAATTTGTGTGGGGTCGGTCCCAACAACAAGCGTTCAATGATTTGAAGCAGCGCTTGTGCTCATCCCCAATAATTTCACTACCAGACCTGCAGCATCCCTTTGAGAACAAGACAGATGCTTCAGACTATGTCGTGGGCACCGTTCTCACTCAGCACGACCACCCCATGGCCTATCATAGTGATACACTGTCAGATACTGTCTGTAAGTACCCTACTTATGAAAAATAAATGTAATCCATTGTGCAAGCATGCCGCCAGTGGAGACATTACATTCTTGGGAAGGAAACAGTCATCCACACTGATCATAAGCCACTGCAGTTCATGCAGACATAGGGAAAATTGAAAAATGAACGCCATCAGAAGTGGTCCACATACTTGCATCAATTCCACCTCAACATCAATTATAAAACAGGAAGCGCCAATCGCGTCGTTGATTGCCTCTGCAGACTGCCAGTCACTGCACTCACCACAGTGTTATACTCTTGCGGCCATGCAACATCTGGATGGCCCCAACTCTATGAGACAGACCCTGATTTCGCCACCACCTACCAAATGTTGGGTGCAAATGCAGTTGTCGATAATTTCCATATTTAGGATGGGTTTTTGTGTCGTCTGGGCCATATTTTTGTTCCATCAAGTGAGCGAGCGAAGCTGATCCAGGAATCCCACTACAGTCGGGTGGCAGGACACTTTGGCCAAATTCAACAGAAATTTCCTCATCTGATGGGGGACCTCAATGCAATGGAGACCAGTTATTCCTAAGGAGGGAGGATTAATCCAGATGGATATCGGTGGCCACCCACCTTTTCCAACTGGCTCAAAACAGTTTTCTAACAATTTTGCCAATTTACTATTTTTAGCAGTTTTAACTTCCGGAGCCATTTTCAGGGCCTAAATGAAGGTTTTTCAGGATCGATCTCCTCAATGATAGACAAATAAATTATTGAGCCCCCAAAATGAATCTCCTCAATGATACCTTTCCAACAGGCTATCACATGCCTAAAATGGAGATTGTATACAAAAGTTACGACCCCGGGAAGTTGATGTACTAACTTACCCAAACGGGGCCCACATGACTTTTGGCGCTTCATCTCCTAGGGTTAGGTTTTTGGATGTCTATGGTTTTGTAATTCTTGCTTATTGTAAAACGGCCTTCAGAGCCTCATTGTAACCTTATTCTTGTGAATGCACGCTGTCGTCACATCTCTTCTCAGAGATAAGCCGCCACCATTCCAACAAGCTTGTTACCACTGGATTTTACAGTTTCATTGTATTTCGTTATTGAATAGAAAACCAGTTTTACTGTATCTTTGGTATTTTGTGTTAAGCACCTGTTAATAATTTGTATTCATTTCGTTCTAATCATAAAATCTGGATCAAGTGGTTGTGGGCATAGCTATTGTACTGACTTCCGCAAGGGGAACTGCACTCAATTGAATGACTTCCATCGGGGTTGATTGTTCCTTCTCTTTCAATAACCTTTCCAATTCTTCCTCCATTTCCTTTATCTGTGCGTTCTACTACATGATTAGCTTCAGCAATTCCTCTTTCTTGTCTTCTGCCTTAGTTATTTATTTATCTTGTGAATCCTCTATTGGTGGCAATTTCAGTTGTTTTCTCAGAGATGCAGTGTTAGCATTCTTTTTCTTTAACATCTCCTTTGTTGCTTTTACATTCGAGGGATCATACCCAATCTTGAGCACCAACTCCTCTAAGGATTTTATTCTTTTATCCTTTGAAAAAGAGGATATATTTTCCAACTTCAATTGGGTCTGAACATTGTTTAGAGATACCTGTAACTTTCTTTCCGCAGAGGAAGCATGTGCCAATGTGGAGAAAACCATTTCTCTAGTATGTCTGTGAAAATCCATCTGGTCAGCTAGATGGACTTGTTTGGTGTCAAAAAAAATAGTTGACCTTTTGTATTCAGTGATCTCTTTGGGTTGAGGCACCTGTGCTTGCAGAAATGTCAGATGCATTCTTCCTTTCTCTATGTCAAAAGCTGACAATAGTCTGTGTTGTGTTGTGGAGGTTTGCTTCCAGAACTGAGCGTAGGTGTTGTTGGTCAGCATCTGGTTCTTCTTTTTAATCATGTCATATTTTTCAAAAATGTTTAGAGGTACAGATCCTTGTGGAGTTTGGGTGGTTACATCTATATCTGTTTGCTTCTTTGAAGAAGAAGTGGACACCACCTGATATTTTCCCTCAATCACTTTGGCAAAGTAGGGCTCTTCCTCACCAGACATGTGAGTAGCATGAGTGGTTTTGGGTCTTTTGTTGTATACCTAAAAATGTTTTGTTGATACCTCAGTGACTGAAGGGGAGGCATAATTTCTTGTCCTTTTTTCCTTTGGTACCTATGGAGTGGTGTTCTGTGAAATAGAGACTGAAGGAGATTCTTGTTGTTCAGTATCTACTAGAGTATTTGCCTCCCACTCTGTCTGGTTCACATACTTTTCAATTTTTGGTTTGAGGGTGTGAGAATAAGGTGAACTTTTGTTTTTGGATCTCATATCTACAATGATCCCACTTTGATCATAATGCCAAATGAAAATGGTGTTGAATTTCATTTCCTTTAATAGTTTTGCTGCCTCTTCCCCAGCAGCTCAACTGTTGCAGATAAACGGTCTTATTTTCCCTTTAATCCTCATCTGTTGTTTTTTCTTCAGAAACAAAAAATGAATGTCATCTGAGTTTATCATCTAACGAATATACTCCAGTGAAATTATTCGAACAGACACATACTTGGGCAATTTTTAAGGAGCTAGTTCACACCCATACACTCTGATCTCTATGTGATTCTGATATAGGAACCAGTCCCCGGTCTTTGCGAGATCTGAAAGGTCCAGAACTCTTTGGATATCCTCATTTATCCTCATTTTTGGTCTTCCATTGAGAATTCTTACCACTGGGTGACAAAACAACTTGATGAACTATTTGAAACTGAACTCAGTGGAGTTTCTTCTGAGCAGCGACGTCCATAAAGTTACTGCTTGCGGTTTTTCATCCTTGTCCATTTTCTGCATGAGAAAGGAAAATTTGTCTGCTTGATAGAACATAAACATGTAAGCCAGTATTGAACAATACTGGAACATGCCTTCTATAGGGAAATTTGCCAGTTTCTCCTGCAGGTTTTCGGCCAAAAAACCGTTGTAATCAAACAGGGTGGCAACTTTCTCTTCAGCAGAGAAAATGGACAGGAAACCTAGGATAGGTTCATCCACCCATTCGTCTGAGAAGTAACCAAGCAAACAACACAGTGTTGAGATAATTTGGTTTCCCTTTTCGGAAAATATGGAGGAATGATAAGGAGGATTATTCTTAGGAAATTGAGCATCTTGTGGGAGGAAAATCTCAAAGATTTGTGCTCTTTGGGGAAAAGACAGGTTCTGATACATTTCTGTCAGAATTTCAATGGTGAGGGGAGAATGGGTTTCAGCTCTGGGAACCTGCATCATTTGATTGATGGCCTCGAGTGTAATAAGGAAAAAGGTTTCTCCAGACGAAGATACTATGTCTCTCTGATCAGGGAGGTAGTGCGCTTGGCATTTGAGGGTGAATTCAGGAAAATGATGGACTTGGGGAAAAATATAAAGAGGGAAACTTGACTCCCAGAGCCCAATTTCATCGCTCTGATCGATGAAGGTGTCTTTAAACACAACTGTAGCTCGACGAAGTCGAATTTGGACTTGGTTTCTAAGATTAAATAGTCTTTGTCTGCTAATGGGATCCGGTCGAGATCGACAGAAGGTGGGAGAAATGGATTTTCCTCCACATTTGATTTTTTTCTTTTGGGCGCCATTGATTTCCACCGGTACCTACACACTGAACACACTTTAGTAGGAAAAAAATATGGTTGGATGAGATGTTGTAGAGGCGAAGTAAAATGAGTCTCTAATACGTAGGGAGTGTGAGTGGAATGCGAATGACTGAAACGGGGTTGGAATTTAGTGAACGGGTATCCGTTGGGAGAAAAAAGGACAGGTCAGGTGAACAACGGGTTTGTGGCTAGTAGTAAATGGCCAATGGGTCCTTTAGAGCATGAGGGGTAAAGGTGAAGGACATATAATGTGTGTACCCAGTCGACGTGCAGAATGGTGATTGGGAAATAAATGAAAAAGATATGACCCGTAACGGTTAGATGGAGGGGACATGATGAAGGGGTCATGAAATGGGACTTACAAGAGGTGGTTTTGGGGTGTGACATCTCTAGATGATGGTGGTGAGTTGGAAAAATGGTAAGCGGTAAATGTTTGGAGTGGGGGGGTAAGATGCAATGAGATGATGGCACATAGGGATGGGGCCCGCCTGGACACTGCTTCATTCCTGACCCCCGCCCACCTTTAAAGGTAGAAAGGTTGGGGGGTCTAGGATCTCTTGTTGACCATTGATCTGAACAAAGATAGATCAACCATTGTTTCAAATTCATTCTTTAACCATCATGTTGGAA
>ML776900.1:764868-779615 GCA_009831015.1 Picea engelmannii | reverse complement strand
CGGGATACCCATAGATCTGAGCGCACACTTTAATCATTTTTTCAGACCCCCCCCCCTTGACATTTAATGTAGAACGGTCGAGAGGGTCTGAAAACTCATCAGAGCTGTAGATCTGGGCACCAAAATCTTAGTCGTAGATCTAGGCTCGATCTTTAATCTCTGGGGCACAATTTCCTCATTATTATTAAGCAGGAAAGCATTATTTCCTCTGTAGGCCTGAATGGTGTAAGGACCCTTCCACAAGCTATCTAAATTTCCATGTTTACCTTTATATTCACTTCTGGAGTCCCATTTCAAAACTAGATCACCCAATTCAAAGTTATCCTCTTTGGTTCTCTTGTCATAAATATTTTTTATATTTTCTTGGATCACTTGAGTTCTCTTGTACACTTCTTCTCTAGATTGTTGTAATTGAATCATTTGATTTATTCTTCTTTGAATATCATTAGGTTTTGCCTGAGCTTCCTACAATAATTTCATAACTGGAACTCCCAGAGAAGGAGGGGAAATTGCCTCAGTGCCATATACCAGTTGATATGGTGACATAGAAATTGATCTTTTATTACTCAGTCTATCTGCCCATAGTGAAAAAACCAATTTGTTATGCCAGGACTTCTTGTTTTCTTGTAATGTTTTCTTGAGGACATTAACCAGACTTTTGTTTGAGGACTCAGCTAGCCCATTTCCCTGAGGGTAATAGGATGTGGAATGCCCCAACGTAATGTAGTATTGGCTGCAGAAATATATGAGTTTTTTGGATCTGAAAGACGTTGCATTGTCAGCTATAATTTTCCTAGGGCACCCAAAACGAGATAAGATATTAGTTTCTAAAATATTTATGATAACAGAGTTAGTAGCTTGCCTGCATGGCACAACCTCGATCCATTTGGTGAAATAGTTCATGGCTGTGAGGATCCACTTGTGTTGGCCTGAGGAGGATGGGTGTATTTCTCCAATAAATTCCAAACCCCATTGTTGGAAAGGGGCTTCAACTGATATGGGTTTCATGGGAAGAGGCAGCAACTTCTTTTTACCTTCGAAAACCTGGCATTTATGACAAGAATTAACTTTGTTATGAACATCAGCGAACAATGTAGGCCAATAGAAACCATCTCTTAAGATTTTGTTGGTTGTGGTCTTCCAACTCAGATGTCCTCCACAATCTCCTGCATGGAACTCCTACAGAACTTTGTCAGCTTCATCTTTCAACAGGAAATTAAGAAAAATACCACTAGGATCTTTCCAATAAATATTAGCTTCTAGAATACAAAATTTTAATGCTTTCAGTTTGATAAATATGTCTTTGGTCTTAGTTAAACCAGGAGGAGCTTGTAAGTTGTGAAGTACAAAAATGAGGTTTGCATACCGAGGAGAGTTTAAGAATACCTCTTTTACCTTTGGAGTCGCCTGCTCTTCCTGTTCGTCAACTGCAGCCAAGAAATTGATATATAGAGCATTACAATTTGATTCTACCATTAGTTTGGCCAGACCCTGTCCTTTGATCAATTTAGTAGGCTTTATTTCAATGTCATATTCCATAATGACTGCAATCCATTTCCCTCTTTTGCCATCTGGATTATCCTGAGTCGGGATATCTTTTACCACTACGTTTGGAACATATGAAATTGTGTGAGAATGGAGAATATAGACTCTGAAATCCTTTATAGCCTTTACCAGAGAAAAGGCTTGTTTCTCCATAATATTATAATTCAACATGGCATCTCTTAAATATTTGCTTAAAAACGCTATGGGTTGCTCGTACCTTTCACTGTTTTTCTGCAACAATATTGTTGCTATAGTGTGCTCAAATGAAAAAGAGAAAAGATAAAAATATTTGGAATAGTCTGGGCTGATCAGAACTGGAGCTTGGGTAAGTGCATGCTTTACTTGTTCGAAAGACGGCTTGGCTTCAGTGTTTCATTTGATTTTTGCGTCCTTTTTCAACATGTTAGTGATGTTCATAAGAAGTTTGGCCAAGTTGGGTATGAACCTTCTAAGGAAATTTATTTTTCCTATGAATGATTGCAGTTATTTTAAGTTCCTAGGGTGTTCCACCTTCTAAATGGATTCTATCCTACTGGGATCGATTTTGATTCCATCCTTGGAGATTACGTGTCCCAATAACTTGCCTTCCTCTAATCCGAACAAAGACTTCTTTGGATTCAATGAAATCCTGAATTTTCTACATTTCTCAAACACGTGTCTGAGATGATGCAAATGTTCTTCGTTGGAATGGGAGTATACAGTCACATCATCCAGATATATGACTATAAATATTCCTAGTCCGTCCACAAAAGAAATATCCATTGCCCTTTGGAAAGTGGCACCAGCATTCATCAAGCCAAAAGGCATCTTCACATACATGAAGGTTCCCCAGGGTGTGGTGAATGGTGTCTTCTCTTGATCTTCTGGGTGAACCAGGACTTGGTTGTAACCCAAGAAACTGTCTAATAAATAAATCCTACTATACCCAACTACCTTTTGTAAAATATGGTCCATTTTAGGCAATGGGTAATTCTCTTTAAGAGATACTTTGTTCAGATTTCTGAAATCTATGAAAAGTTTGATATCACCGGTTTTCTTCCTGGTAGGAACTAGGTTAGAAACCCATTTGGAGAATCTCAAGGGAACTACAATTTTTGCATCATACATATTTTTGATTTATTTATCTATCAGGGGAAGCAACTTGGGATTGATTCTCCTAAGTTTATGTCTGAAAGGTTTGTGTTCTTCTTTTATGGGAATCTGATGGTGTATGATACTTGTGTCGTAGGATTTTAAGTCCTCATGGATCCAGGAAAAAGCATCTATATATTCCTTAAAAAGTTCAATGTATTTGCTTTTTTGCTCTGGTGGCAGAGATTTAGACAGTTTTATCATTTTGGGGTTTTCTTCTGTTCCTATGTTGCACTCTTCAACCTCTTTACCACTAGCTTCAATTTTCGGTTTTTTGGCTACATCGTTAAAATCAAACAAGTCTTCCAACAGAACTAAACCTCTAGGTAACACATTATTTTTCAACTGTAGAATATCAAAATCTACTTCATTTTCATTAAATTCTTCAGCATCTATTTTATTTACACTACCATTCTCAAAAACAGATTTATCTACAAATTCATCATCATTTTCTAAATCTATGTTTGTACATTTGAAATAATTCTTACATTGTAGAAAATATTCGATCTGATCGTCATTTCCAAATACCTTCCAGTATCTGATGTTGTCAGGAACAGTTGGTCTGCACTTAACCTCCACTGTGTACTTGTGAGTGGGACGAAAAGGGATTTTACATGTAGTTGTTGATGTAGCCATCCCATCTGCGAGTATATTTTGTCCCCTAGGCATTACCTACAAGTCAATCCCAGTAAAGCATTGAAGAGCATCCAAAACAACATTCCTATAGCCTCTAAGTCTGGGATGTTTTGCTACATACTTACCTTTGATTTGCTTGATAATCAATTCATAATCACCCCTTATCATTATCTACTTGGCACCAACTTTCTTCAATAGTTTCAGGCTGGGCATCAAAGCTTCGCACTTGGCTATGTTGTTAGTGCATTCAAAATTTAGTTTGTAGGAATGGCTCTCTGAATATCTTGATCTATGATTATGTAACAAAACTTCAGCTCCGACTCCCTCTTTGCTCACTACACCATCGAAGTCCATGCTCCAAAAATCTGCTGGCAGTTCCTCACTTTCCATAGTTTCGACCTCTCTTGCCTCAATGATTTCTTTATTTTCCTTTGGATCAGTTGTGTCACTTTCCATCTAGGAAATTTGTCCTTCCAGGTCACCTTCATTGTATAAGATGAAAGAATCCAGGTCAGAGTATGATGAGTACAGGGGGTAATTATGAGGTTTTTATTGATTACTAACTATGTATTTCATCAAAGTTTCCATGTAAAGTCTTCTTTGTTGTCCAAAGACTGGAATAGTGGCATAAGACATGTCTAGCTGCAAAGTTACTTTTAGCTTAGCTCCCCATGACCTTGATAGTAACATACTGTACTTTGGGGGAATGTCTGCAACTACTATATCCATTACCATACTCTTTGCTGGAATTTGGGCTAGTTTGATGCATAAGTATTTAATTAGGCCTATAAATTTAACCTTGCTGGAATCAAAAGAATGCAAATCCTTGTAGGGTCTAGTGACTTCGAGTCCCAAATTTTCCATCACTGCCTTAGGCATCAGGTAATGAGAGGCACCCGAATCCAACATAGCGTTGTGTAATATCAAGTTGTGGATATTTAGGCTGATGTAAAAAGGTGCGACGGCCCCATTATCAGTCTGACCATCTACTTCAGGACCAAACAGGAGCTCTGGCCAGTCATCATCAAGATTTACTATGTCTAAATTATTTGCAGATCCAACATTCAAAGCCTTAGTACCTATCTCAGGTTCGATGCTTAAAGATTTAATCACCTGGGACCTGTAAGCATTCTTGTTCATTAACTCGAAGAGGGGAATGGGAATTTTTAATTTAGCTAGTTCCCCTTCAAGGCTGAATGCAGTGGAAACTTTGCTTAAGGTCTGTACTTATGGTTTATCTGTTGGAACTCTATAGCCAGATGCCCTTGGTTGGCTTGTTTCACTGATTGATGAAACTTCAGTCTGATTTGATCTTTGTAGAATCTCTGGAGATCTTGGTGTAGAATATTCAACATTATTTCTCTCAAGCAGTTTCTTGGGGGGGTTTTCTGAGGTCTTCTTGGTTTCAACTATTTTCTTTGTTTCATTACCCTTCTTTGTTTCAGCAGTCTTATTTGGAGGGTTTTCATTTTCTCTTTTTCTCCTTAGGTTATACTGTCTGTGTACCTCCATAATAGCATTCTCAAAAGCCTCTTGTTTTGTTTCATCTTCTTCCTCATTTACCTTTGTTTGTGAAAGAAGAAAAATCTCATGCTCTTCTTGGGTGAGGAAAATGGATTCGTCATCATGAACGCCCATGAGTTTTATATGAGTATCATCGAATTCCTCGAGTACCTCCTCCCCATCATCAGCATAATTCTCCTGGAGGGGTGGTCTGATCTGCTGATCTGGCCCTCTTTGTTCTCTTTGATCCCTAAGATCTCTCTATCGGATCTAGGGCGAATTTGTTTTGAAGTTTGGGTTCTGAATTGGAGGAGTAGCTTGGTTATCCCTGGGAGGATTTCTTTTAGTTATAGTAAGTCTCTCCATCATTCTCTTCATCTCTCTGGCTAAAGAGTCCAATTTGGCATTTGAAGAGGATGTGGAAGGTTCCTCTTTGATTGTGACCCTCCTCTTTGTTCTCTGCCTGGCCCTTCTAGCTAGTAGGTTAGTCTCCACGCTTACTGCGCTTTTTTGCATGTCTTCCAGAGTAGTTGAATTTCTTTCCCTTAGATGATATGACATATCAGCGTCAAATCCATTTGGAAACTTAATTAGTGTTAAACCTTGAGGGGGTTTTATGTCAGCTAGGATGGAATTGTAAAGGTTATTGAACCTGGTGTAGTAATCATGCACTGTTTCTCCCTAATTCCTCTTGATGTTCTCATACTCTGATAATATTTGGAGTGGATTTTTCTTAACCTCCCATCTGTCTAGAAAACTTTTGTGAAAAGCGGCAAGATCTATTATCGAAGCAGGACGTAAGGCTTTAAACCAATTTTTAACATCCCCAGTCAGGCTTTGTGCAAATAATATCATTTGTACATTAGCTTCATCTACTTCCTGCAAATCAAAATAATCATTCATTTTGTCAACATGTTGGTGTGCATTAATAGAACCAGTATTTTCATACTGAGGGAGTCTAGTTTGATAATCTTGAGGCATGGCATGCAAAGGAGCAGCCAACACCAAGGGAGCATATATTTCTACCATAGTCGGTGGATGAGCTTGAACAATAACCTGTATGATTGGAGGGGATGTAACAAATGCAGTGGAGGACAAAGGGCTAGGGGGTGTAGAGTGAATTGTTTGAGGCTTCATAGAAGCTGCAACAATCATTAAGGTGGAAAATTCGACCGACTGCTGGAAATGAGCTCTGTTCAAGTCTTGATAAAGATTTGCCACCAAATCTTCTAATTTATCAAAATCCTGGAGAAAACGTTGATCAACGTCTGCCCTGGGTGAGAGAATTTTAGGAGTCTTAGGTTGCAGGATGGTTTGATCCAACACAGTTTCACTTACAAAGCTGTCTGATTTTGTTCTAAAAAGGCTTTGTTCAAAAGGGATATAAAAACTCAAGATCCTGAAGGGAAACCAGTTTCTCTGGGAGGGAATGAGATCTATGAAAGGGACTGTGACTTCTTGAACCTTCTGTAACGGTTTTGCTTCCGAGTAATTTCTCTGAATTGTCTATTGCAGTTGCAGGTTCTGGATCTGGATGAGATCTAGTAAAAATTCTTTTGCGAGCCAAAATTCTAATTTTTATTTTATTTTTCTTTTAAAAAAAACTTAAATTAATTATATAAAAATTTCAACAACCTCTAAACATTATCTCTTAATACATTTGTATTTTATGACTTATTCAGAAATAACGTTTTCTTTGTATAGAAAAAAGAAATCGTAGGATTGGAAATCTGTTCAGATTCCCCAGTGGAGTCGCCAATTATGTTAGCACTCTGTAAATTCCCAGAGGTTGTAAATGGGTAGAATAAATTTACAAGAGTTAACCTTAACCAACCACTTCGAAGCTGGGATCTAGCCCTGCTAGTTTCAGAGAGGGATCTCTCTGTAAGATTTAGATTTGTTTGGATTTTCCGATTTTAGGCTAGTTAAAAAGAATAGTACCAAGTTGATTGTATTTTTTAATAAAATGGTTGAATGTCACTTACGCTTCCATTGGGCTATGGGGTCTGTTTTATAAAAATGGAGGTCAAAGGGCAGTTTTTTAGAACATTCTTTTTACAGGGCAAGGTAGTGCAACTGTTGGATTCTTTAGAAATAAAATGATGGATTGCTAAAAAGGTGAGATATCAGTTAAAACAAAAAAGAAATTAAGAATTTCTTTGTTATAACATCAGAAGGAAAACATTTAAATTTGTAAAAGATTAGGAACAGAGTACGCAATGGTAAATTCTACAACTTTAATTTCTTTTAAATATTAGATTAGAAAAACAAAATGATAACGAAGAAAGAAAACTTTTTAAGAATACAGAGGAAACTTCACCAACAGCTAACACGCAGGAATCCTGTGAAATGTCTCTTTGTATTACTGGAATAACCTCTTGATAAAAATTACAGCGATTACAGCTTGCTCGGACGTAAAGATCAACCCTCGGTACTTCAAATTTTGGAGTATTTATAGTCAAAATTACAAGCGACCCTATCATTAATGATCAGGATGTGGCAGATGTTAATTTTAACTATCTAGATAACAAGATACAAAAATATATGAACTGATGATGATGTGTCGAATCTCTCATGTTGATTTTGGGGAAGACCGTTGGTGAGTCATTCATATGACTTTGACTGCGCTGGGCGTTGAACTTGGAAGAGACCGTGATCTTTACTCAATCAATTCGCACAGCTCATCCCATATTTGTGTACCAGGGATGGTAACTTTCAATAGTCGATGGTAGATTTCATCCATCTCAGTATACTTAGCAAATGTTGGCTTGGTGAGGAAAATGTACTTGATTTCGTGTTGTATGTTGAGGTCAGGCTACAAAGTATCCAAGAACACTTTGCCTGTGATGCTACCCTGTATCCCTGAGAACTTGGTACTGTCTTTGGCCACGGTGGAAATCTTTTGCTTATAATCAGATAAGGTCATCAATTTATCATTTAGGACAAGTAAGCCAGGAAGGCCCTTTTTCTGTAAGGCCTCAAGCTTGTTAAAAAACCTCTGAACTCCAATGTCCATGTTTTGAGCTTTCTCCTCCAACTGCAACATTAGTCCTCTTTTGGTCAACGCTCTTTTGACTTCGAGGATAGTCTCTATTCTATCTTCAACTTTCAGGTTTTCAGGCTCTTCCTTGGTTTTTGAATTCAGAAACTTGATGATCTCGTTAGCTGTCGAGGACATTTCACCCATCTCTCCTCTTATCTTGTCGATGGCCTGCCTACTCTTCAACACCAGATCATGTTGCTCGAACATGATTTGCACCATGGGCCAAATTTCATTTATGGAGTTGGAGATATCTATCTAGATATTTTCCTTAGCCTTTGTTAATGTCTTACCTGCCACTGTTTGTTTCTAAAGTTGTTGTATTTCCTGCTTGAGCTTCTATGATACTTGTCTCTCAATGTTGTATCTTGTTTGGAAGGAAGACTTGAGTTCCTGGAGATTTTCAACCTCCATTTTCAGCTTATTGATCTTTGTTCCTTGCTGAGTCATCTCCTCCATGGATTTTTCTAGCTCTACAGTTTTTTCCAATGATGTCAATGGAGTTGTCGATGGAATTTCTATTGTAGTGGTTGTGGGAACAGTTGTTGTACTAAATTCCACAAGGGGAACTGCACTCAATGGAATGACTTCCATCGAGGTTGATTGTTCCTTCTCTTTTAATAACCTTTCCAATTCTGCCTCCATTTCCTTTATCTGTGCGTTTTGTTGCATGATTAGCTTCAGCAATTCCTCTTTCTCGTCTTCTGCCTCAGCTATTTCTTTAGATTTTGAATCCTCTGTTGGTGGAAATTTCAGTTGTTTTCTCAGAGATGCAATGTTAGCATTCTTTTTCTTTAACATCTCCTCTGTTGCTTTTACATTCGAGGGATCATACCCAATCTTGAGCACCAACTCCTCTAAATATTTTATTATGTTATCCTTTGCAAAAGAGGATATATTTTACAACTTCAATTGGGTCTAAACATTGTTTACAGATACCTGTAACTTTGTTTCCGTAGAGGAAGCATGTTCCAATGTGGAGAAAACAATTTCTCCAGTCTGGTTGTGCAAATCCTTCTGGTCAGATGGATGGACTCGTTTGGTGTCAAAAAAAATAGTTGACCTTTTGTAGTCAGTGATCTCTTTGGGTTGAGGCACCTGTGCTTGTAGAAATGTCAGATGCATTCTTCCTTTCTTTGTTTCAAAATATGACAACATTATGTGCTGTGTTGTGGATTTTTTCTTCCAGAACTGAGCGTAGTTGTTGTTGGTCAGCATTTGGTTCTTCTTTTTAATCATGTCCTATTTTTTGAAAATGTTCATAGGTACAGATCCTTGTGGAGTTTGGGTGGTCACAGCTATATCCATCTACTTCTTTGAAGAAGAAGTGGACACCACCTAATGTTTCCCCTCAATCACTTTGGCAGAGTAGGGCTCTTCCTCACCAGACATGTGAGTAGCATGAGTGATTTTGGGTCTTTTGATGTATACCTGAAAATCTTCTGCTAATACCTCAGTGACTGAAGGGGAGGCATCCTTTCTTGGCCTTTTTTCCTTTGGCACATGAATAGAGACTGGTGGTTTGTGAAATAGAGACTGAAGGAGATTCTTGTTGTTCAGTATCTACCAGATTATTTGCCTCCCACTATGTCTAGTTCACATACTTTTCAATTTTTGGTTTGAGGGTGTGAGAATAAGGTGAACTTTTGTTTTTGGATCTCATCTCTGCAATGATCCCACTTGGATCATAATGCCAAATGAAACTAGTGTTGAATTTCATTTCCTTTAATAGTTTATCTGCCTCTTCCCCAGTAGCTCGACTATTGCAGATAAACGGTCCTATTTGCCCTTTAATCCTCATCTGTTGTTTTTTCTTTAGAGACACAAAATGAATGTCATCTGAGTTTATCATCTGACGAATATACTCCAATGAAAATATTCGAACAGGCACATACTTGGGCAATTTGTATGGAGCTAGTTCACACCCATACACTATGATCTATGTGTGATTCTGATATAGGAACCAGTCCCTGGTCTTTGTGAGATCTGAAAGGTGAATAAATCTTTGGATCTCCTTGTTTATCCTTGGATTTGGTCTTCCACTGAGCATGCTTACCACTGGGTGATAAAACAACTCGATGAATTTTTTGAAATTGCACTCAGTGGAGTTTCTTCTGAGCAGTGATGTCCATAAAGTTATTGCTTGTGGTTTTCTGCCCTTGTCCATTTTCATCATGAGAAAGGAAAATGTGTCTACTTGATAGAACATAAACATGTAAGCCATTACTGAAGAATACCAGAACATGCCTTCTGTAGGGAAATTTGCCAGTTGCTCGTGCATGTTTTCGGCCAAAAAACCATTGTAATCAAACTGGGTGGCAAATTTCTCTTCAACAGAGAAAATGGACAGAAAACCTAGGATAAGTTCATCTACCCATTCATCTGAGAAGTAACCAAGCAAACAACACAGTGTTGAGATAATTTGGTTTCCGTTTTTGGAAAATATGGAGGAATGAGAAGGAGTATTCTTCTTAGGAAATTGGGCATCTTGTGGGAGGAAAAGCTCAAAGATTTGTGCTCTTTGGAGAAAAGATAGGTTCTGATACATTTCTGACAGAATTTCAATGGTGAGGGGAGAACAGGGTTCAGCTCTGGGAACCTACATCATTTGATCGATGGTGTAACACACCCACCACGGGGCTAGAAAATTTTGGCTTTCTTTCCTTTTAAAGTCCCTCATATGATCGTGGTTATGCCCACATCCCTTACCGAGAGGGCACTTCTTCTATCGCGATCCGGAGAGTTGTGATGCAAGCATTCCCCCGTACTCTCTTGTCTTTCGAAGGGCTGAAACCCGAAACGGGTTTAACCGCTTATCGATATTAACAGCAATTCGGATTAAGCCCTAGTACTCTACCCTTCGGGATTTCACATATTGGAATTTTGGGACATGCAACGACAGGAGGCCTCGCGCCTGGGTTTCCGGGGAGCCGAAACTCCGAAACCTGCATACATACATACATATATACATACATACATACATATATATATATATATATATATATATATTGCTCAGTCTATTTTGGGAGTTCGCAAACCGGGTTTTCGGGATATGCGACGACAGGAGGTCTTGCACTTAGGTTTCCCGGGAGCCGAAACACCAAACTCTAAACATGCTCCATTGTTTCGGGATTTCCTCCATCGGGATTTCGAGATATGCAATGACAAGAGGTCTCGCACCTGGGTTTCCCGTGATCTGAAACACTAAACTCTAAACATACTTCATTGTTTCAGGATTTCCTCCATCTGGATTTCGGGATATGCGACGACAAGAGGTCTCGCACCTGGGTTTCCTGAGAGCCGAAATTCCAAAACACCAAACTCTAAACATACTTCATTGTTTCGGGATTTCCTCCATTGGGATTTCGGGATATGTGACGACAAGAGGTCTCACACCTAGGTTTCTCGAGAGCCAAAACTCTGAAACACCAAACTCTCCATCATTTCAGGATTTCGCAAGTCGGGGTTTCGGGACTTGCGAGTACAAGGGAATTCTCCCTTGGGTATTCCAGGTATCAAAATGCCGAAAAGTCACACTCTATTATTTCAGGACTTCGCAAGTCGGGGTTTCGGGACTTTCGAGTACAAGGGAACTTGCCCTTGGGTATTTCGGGTATTGAAATGATGAAAAGTCACACTCTATTATTTCAGGACTTACGAGTACAAGGGAACTCTCCCTTGGGTATTCCGGGTACCGAAATGCCGAAAAGTCACACTCTATTATTTCGAGACTTCACAAGTCGGGGTTTCGGGACTTGCGAGTACAAGGGAACTCGCCCTTGGGTATTCCGGGTACCGAAATGCCGAAAAGTCACACTCTATTATTTTGGGACTTCACAAGTCGGGGTTTCGGGACTTGCGAGTACAAGGGAACTCGCCCTTGGGTATTCCAGGTACCGAAATTCTGAAAAGTCACACTCCATTATTTCGGGACTTCGCAAGTCGGGGTACAAGGGAACTTTCCCTTGGGTATTTCGGGTACCGAAATGCCGTAAAGTCGAAGTCTAAGAGGACCATTCTCTCTCGTACAGGGTTTTAAGACTTAAACTATAAAATCCTCCTTCAGTTCCTCAAGCAAATTTCACCAGGTTTGAAGACCAGACTGAAAGGTCTTCTGGAAAGTAAGGGAGCGATCCCAAAAGGGTGCCTTTGTGGGAAAAATCTATCCACGATATCATGTAAGACAAATGAAGGAACTAATCTCCCGAGAGTGGACTTGTTCAATATATATATATACGTAAGCCGCATGTGGTCATTCCAATATAAGCATGCCACCAACATTCCCGATCAAAACACCATACAGACATTTATACACATAAATCATCTATAATATTACAAATCATGAGCATACATTTTAGGGTATTCAATTCAAGATACAAGATATAAAACACTTATCAGAAAAACACCAGGTGTGATGCAACTGCTGGGAGGGTGCTCGTTTCCACCCAACCGTAGGCTCAGTGACTCCCAATGGATTTACCACTAGCCACCCCCGAGCTAGACCATGATGTTCTGAGACTGAGTCTCTATTCGTCAGAAGTCGAGAAAAAAGGTTACTCTCCTTCTTCTCTACTTATCAATCACTCTATGTATTTTCTAGAGCTCTTCCGATTTCTTCCCTCTTGCGATCTCTGTCGCGACTGACTCCCTTCCACACCTCTTTCCTACCTTTTCTCTTTCCGGTGAGGTTGTGTGTGGCACGAACTTCCCCGCGGTGGTCAGGTCTGAGGCTTCCATGGATGGGCGGTTCACCACCATCCCTCATTAACTCATGAGGAGCCTCTTCACCTACCAACCTAGCGAGTAATTAATTTCGGGGCCAGTGAGCCGCTCTTGATCTTTGGGTCAGTGAAGACCAAATATGGTATTGGTTTCGGTGGAAGTTAATGCCACCATTCCAGGTGCCTTCCACCACCTTTCCTCAGCCATCGTGGTCTCTTTTCAGCACATCCCCCTCCCAACAGTCCTGCAACATATATTCATAACATTATTTTACATTCTTCGACCTTTTATACTAAGGTCCATTCAAAATCACACATTCACATATTTGAGTTTGCCATAGTTCTTGGCCAGTATAGTTATTTTTATAGACTGGGGGAAACAGGGTGTTACAGATGGCCTCATGTCTAATAAGGAAAAAGGTTTCTCCAAAAGAAGATACTATGGATGTCTGATCAGGGAGGTAGTGCACTTGGCATTTGAGGGAGAATTCGGGAAAATGATGGACTTGGGAAAAATATAAAGAGGGAAACTTGACTCCCAGAGCCCAATTTCATCGCTCTGATCGATGAAGGTGTCTTTAAACCATGATTGTAGCTCGGCGAAGTCGAATTCGAACCTGGTTTCTGAGATTAAATAATCTTTGTCTGCTAATGGGATCCGGTCGAGATCGACAGGAGGTGGGAGAAATGGATTTTCCTCCACATTTGACTTTTTACTTTTGGGTGCCATTGATTTCCACCAGTAACTACACACCGAACACACATTAGTAGGCGAAAACTATGGTTATATGAGATGTTGCAGAGGCAAAGGAAAATGAGTCTCTGATACGTAGGGAGTGTGAGTGGAATGTGAATGACCAAAACGGGGTTGGAATTTAGTGAATGAGTATCCGTTGGGAGAAAAAAGGACAGGTCAGGTGAACAACAGGTTTGTGGCCAGTAGTAAATGGCCAACAAGTCCTTTAGAGCATGAGGGGGAAAGGTGAATGACATCTGACGTGTGTACCTGGTCGACATGAAGAATGGTGATTGGGAAATAAATGAAAAATGTATGACCCATAACAGTTAGATGGAGGGGACATGCTGATGGGGTCATGAAATGGGACTTGCAAGAGGTGGTTTTGGGGTGTGACATATCTAGATGACAGTTGTGAGTTGGAAAAATGGTAAGCGGAAAATATTTGGAGTGGGGAGGTAAGATTCAATGAGATGATGGCGCGTAGGGATGGGGCCCGCCTGGACACTGCTTCATTCCAGACCCCCCCCCCCCCCCCCCCCCACCCCCCTGCCTTTAAAGGTAGAAAGGTTGGGGGGGTATGGGATCTCTTGTTGACCTTTGATTTGAACAAAGCTAGATCAGCCATTATTTCAAACACATTCTTTAACCATCATGTCAGACCAACCCCCCACCGTTAAAAGTAGAACAGTCAGGGGGGTCCAGAATCTCTTGTGGACCGTCCATTTGTGCGCTGGAGGGATACCCGTAGATCTGAGCGCACACTTTAATCACTTTTTTGGACCCCCCGCTCCCCTCGACGTTAAAGGTAGAACGATCGGGGGCGTCTGAAAACTCATCAGAGTTGTAGATCTGGGCGCCAAAATCTTAGTCATAGATCTAGGCCCGATCTTTAATCTATGGGGCACAATTTCAGTATATGAGGCAAAACTTAGGCTTAATGACCTTTTTATGGGTTTTGTGCACTACTTCCCCTGCTTTTGTCACCTTGGGGTTAGAAAAACATTTCACCATCAAGATCACGCATTTTTCATGGATCATCTTACATATTTTTTGAAGAAAAACTAACTAACCTATGTCCTAACCTACTCATTTGCACCTTTAGCCCAACTTAGACTGTTGAGCTAAGAAAATACTCTACCCTGGGGATATTTGACCAATATTAGACTATTTGATCAAATTTATTCACTAGCTAACCTAATTTACTTGGCTAAGATTAGACAGTATAGCCAAGCTTATTCACTAATCCTAAATAATTAAATTTAAAATACTTGGCCATGTTTAAACTGTATGGATCAAGTCATTATCATTTCATGGGGCTTTATCCATTTTTTTTATGCCCTCTTTTATTTTTCTCATTTTTATTTCTTTTTTCTTTCATTTCTTTTTTCTTTTCTTTTTTTTTTTCTTTTTTTTTTCTTTTTCTTTTTTTTTT
>ML776900.1:747179-761044 GCA_009831015.1 Picea engelmannii | reverse complement strand
ATGTTAAGAACCAAATATCAATATAGCATAGAAAAACCTCAGAATAAGTACTCAACGCCTTGAAAAAGAGAGAAATTCAGATAATAAGCCTCTTCGAGGGGGCAACCTCCTTATGCCCACATAAATGTACAATTCCAAGATGACTCCAAATGAAAATGTCTCCTTGGTATATATAGGAGACTAGGAGGTATAATTACAACTAATGGAATAAATCCGACATAAATAAAATAGCATTACTAATGTAATATGCCCCAATTAAGGGGTAATGAGCCAATATTAGGGCTTAACAGATAGACATTGACTTATGTGTCAATGAGAGGAATTATTGCATTGCTCCGTCGTCCATACATGGTCTGGGTCTATTCTCCATGGATGGCATAAAAGTGAAATATGGTGGACTTGTTGAGTTGATGAAGTATGTCGGATAATGCTACAACTATGGATATTGGTTGAGGTTGGTCCAATATATGCCAATTATGTGGAGATATGCAGTCGTTGCAAATTATATACAACTAAAAGACAATGATCACAATAAAGGAGCGACGATATATATTGATGGAATGCCAAAGGCATCGAGGAGTATTGCAAGGCTTATTAACATTACAAGACCCAGGACAACAAGAAAGAAAACCAATTGTATATTTTAGGGGCCTAAAGGAAATCAAATATTCATATGTGCAGTGAAAACAATAGTTGCAGGGGAAGAGTTGTTGGTCAATAAAAATTTGAATTGTATCGATGGAAGCACTACTATTATGGGGGTAAATATGTTCTACCAATATACCAAACTTGTAATTAATGTTTTCCTTTTTGTATCTTTAACCTACATTTTAATAGCTCATGCTTCTTAGATTATTTCCTATAATTCTAAAATTTCATGCATCTTAGAATGTGGCAGGGTGATCGTGGGAAGGCATTGGCTAGCTCACAGTAGGCATAACAATGATTTTCATATCAATTCTTCCTTACAATGATTGAATTAACATGTTTATTTGTTGATGTAAATGAGCACATCGTCAGAGCACGATGATGTCTGGGATGAAATACATGATTCCATCAACCCAGCGGTAACATTTCAAAAGGATTTAGGAAAGGAAAATAGGGAATTCATTGAATTGGCTAGGTCTAATACACTTACAGAGGAGAGCAAAGAAAGGATATAAATTTTAAGGCAGGATATAGAAAAAATTGTGGTAAGCGCAATTTAAAAAAAAAAAATGTTTATGCGATATATTGATTTATGAAATTTTGTCTGATACAGTTATATGAGGAATAATCAAATGTTTTCTTTATATAGGAATTTTTGGATCTGACAAGACAACCTAGTCATGAGGACGTTGTTGGTAGTAGTGATGAACAAACCCCACATCATCCTAGCATGAGCCTCATACCTGCAAGGATATTTTCCTCTACATATGTGGCTTAGAGGATTGAAACTCATGGGGCCCATGAGACGTCTCCACCGTACATGCTAGACCAAGCACATGATAGTATACAAGGTAAATCTCATGAGGATATTGGTTCTGCGTAGGCAAATCATTTGTATCCTGGGGAATCATGTATTCAAAGATCAAGAACACTCTCCATCAAATTTTTGGTGGAAAATAACTTGTTTTTCTTGAAGATACAACAAATCCTAGGTATTTTTTAATATGTTAAATAGTTCCTACCATTAGATTGAAATCTACATATTTCATATTATTTTAGTCTAATTATCATTTTGTTTTGCATGAAGCAATATTTTTTATAGGACCTTGCACGAAAAGGATTTAGAGATTTTTGGGACCACCAATCACACACAATGGAATGCCCAGAATAAAGATTTGAAAAACAATCTTATAAACGATATGGTTGGCATGTTTGGTGATTCATTCAAAAAGTATAAAATCACCTTGAGGGCCAGTACATATTTGAAATATGTCAGAAATCAATATAGGGTTCAATTGAAAAAGAACCCTAAGTATGATCATCCTCTGGCCATTCCTGAGAGGGAATGTAAGAATATATAGGAGGACACAAAGAAGAGTGCAGTGAGAAACGAAGGGAAGACACTACTTGGCCCTGGAAGGTAATATACGATATTTTGAATTGAATATGTTGAATTTTCTTTAGTTCTACAAAAAACATTGTGATATCTTATAACATACTTGAAATTTCCGTAGGCTCCCAGACATGTCAAAAGAAACCAAGGAAAGAATAGAAAAACATGGGCAACACAAACTTGGCCAAAGTGGTTAAATGAGATTAAAAGCTCAAATTGTAAGTACCAAATACTTTATTCATGTTATACATATCATCATGCAAATTTTATCTAATTGCAGCTAGTAAGCAAAAATCTTGATCTTATGCCATGTGGTGCAAGGGGATACATTCAACACTGCCACCACCGAAGAAGATTTGATGATCCAATTCAAGTTAGGATTTCAATTTGCGGTGGAAAACTAACAAAGGAAGGGACAAAGACAATCTGACCCTTTGAATGAGTTGGTAAATAAAATGACAAGATTGTAGTTGTTGATTACTTGTCAAATATATTGATGATTGATTTAACCCGCCAATTAATGTTTCTATTTGTTTTAAGAAAGAAAACAATACTCGTTCATTTGACCATGGTGGAAAACAACCCCATGATACTAGTGGTTCACTGACCCATCACAATATGCATGTCTTTAAAATAAAATGTATAGTATGACAATTTTAAATATTTCCTTCAAATGGTGTACTTATAACTTTTCTTGTTTCAATGGTATAACATGTAGATGAGGGTGCTCGGAGAGGAGAGGAACCGAATAAAATCCAATAAATGGTGTCGACTACTCCTCCAGGTAAAAAACATAGTAATGATATTTGTACTAATGAAAGACTGCTATGAATAATAACTAGCCATGTCCTTTTAACACTTTTTGTTATTGTAGTGGATGCCCATGTAGTGCATCAACGTCCATGTCTTGCTACTAGAAGTAGTACAATGCTTGAGATGACCCATCATCTTCCAATAGCATAACATGTCCCAATAGCTGAAGGTTGAGATAAATATGAATGTGATGATTATTTACTCGTGTATTTTATCAAAAAGAAGAAACAAAAAAAGAAGTGATTATACATATTTTCAAGACAAATTTTGTTAATATAAATCATTGACTGTATACTTTTTTGTTTCGCTAGTTGTGCGTGAACCTTATATGTTTTTTATGCTTGTACCTTCTTTCTTTCTTTCATTTACCTTTATTTTTTGTTTTTCTACTTGTTATTCATGATTGGGTATGGGGAATTGAGAGTGATGCGAGCACGGGGGCTTCACCTTGCTTACCAACATCTTATCATGTTCATTCATAAAGGGGGTTTGTAAATTGTGAAAAAACAAAGTGAATATATTATAGGTATTGGGGGGAGATGTGGGATATCAACGGGTTTATAGGTATAGGGGGTATAAAAATGGGTATCTAGTAAAAATATGAGCTTCTTTTATTGGAAAGATGTATTGGGAGGGGGGTTCAACAACAAGATTTTGGGAGATATTTATCAATATATAGTGAAATTAGGGATATTATTTAATATTATATGAATGAAGGCACTATGTCACACGTTTATAGAGTGAAGACTCCATGGATGCGATGGGGGGAGGGGACAAACGAGCTTCCACCTTCACGTGGTTGGTCTTGTTTAGTAGAGAATAAATTATTCTTGAAACCAAGAGGAGCTCATTCATGAGGTATATCCCTTTATTATTTATAGAGAGTCATACATGTTTAATTATTATTCAATCATATATTGTTTAATTATGTTTGTCAAATTAAAGCTCATAGATGTTTATGTTAAATTTAGAGAAGCTATTAAGTTTATTTTCAATTTACTTGATAACAATAGCATAGGTAGGATCACTGAGAGAAACACAATCACAAGATACACAACATTTATCCTGGGAAACCCTCATGGGGGAGAAAACCTAGCAAAACTTCCTTAATATAGATTGCCAATACAATGCCAAGATAAAAGACCAAACACTAGAGAATAACTAAGACTAAGCAATGCACCTCTCTCTTCCTTCTTCTCCCAACTGCAGCTATCTCCAAACTTGCGCACTTGTTGAGTGACTTGAGTGAGTGAGATAATGAAGCACCTTCCACTCTTATTTATACTATCTGGAAAGCTCTAGGGTGGTGTCTCTTCACTGGGAAGGGCTGACCTCTTCACTTAGTGGCTAAAACCAATTTAATTAGGCCTGAGGGTCAACTTCTTAATTAGCAGCATATAATTAGGGTTTGACCAATCCACAAAAGGGGATTTGGTCTAATACAGATCTCGACATGATCAATCCACAAAAGGGGATTTGGTCTAATACAAATCCCGACATGATCAATCCACAAAAGGGGATTTGATCTATAAGATAATAACTCAATAATAGTAGAATATTCTTCACATTTACAATATTTCAACACTCTCCGTTAACAACAAGGGTATTCTACAATACAACATCGTCGGAGAGAGAGGAAAGCAACATCATCATCGTCTTGAACACTTATTGGCATATCTATAAATCATCAGAAGTTTTTATCATCATCAATATCATCATCCACAGCATGGAGTTGGAATGGCATCATTAGTATTTGCATCAACATCAATTAGTATAACACTAATACATCATCTTCCTCAATAAAAACATGAGGCTAATACAACATCGTCAACAACAACATCATTAGCACGAGGATGAGATAACATCATAGTCAACACGAGGCTGATACATCATCAACAGAAGCATCAATATCATCACAGCATGAAGGCGGGAGCAACAACATCAACACATCACAAACATTGGAGCAACAATAGTATCATAGCACGAAGGTTGGAGCAACAACATCAACATCATGGGGAAGCAGAATGAGGCAGGTGTATCAACAATATTTTGTGGTACTTTGACAGTCCCTAGGGATTTTCCCAGGAATCATAAGATTCCCTAGGATATAAAATCCTAATAGAGCTACCACGTGGTACTCTGACAGACTGTCCTTACCGTACCTTCAATATCTTCATAGGAATCATAAGATTCCCTAGGATTATAAAAAAATCATAACGGGGCTACCACTATTGACCACAGCTAGAATATACATGCATAGGTACTCTGAGAGACTGTCCTTACCAGACCTTCGGGATATGTCTAGGGATGATCAATCCCCTAGGATATAAAATCCTAACTAAGCTACCCATTGTTGGTCAGGAAACCATAGTATCATCAACATCACTCCCCCTTTCGAGGGAGGTTCTTTCAGAATATACCAAGCTTGTCTCAAAAGTGATCAAACTTTACACGAGACAGAGGCTTGGTCAACACATCTACAACCTGCTCATATGTGCCAACATATTGGCTTTTAATAGCTCCCCTCTACACCATATCACGAATGTAGTGATATCAGATTTCTATGTGCTTCGACTTGTCATGGAACACAGGGTTCTTCGTCATCTTTATGCAACTCTGGTTATCACATAGAATCACAGTTTCTTCCATCTCCATATCAAACAGACATGTCAACAAATTTCGAAGCCATATGTCTTCACAACTGGAAGAACATGCAGCAATGTATTCTGCTTATGTAGTGCTGAGAGCAATACTGGATTGCTTCCTACTCTGCCATGAAGTCATGGATGACTCCAAACTGAAACAACATCCTGAAGTGATCTTTCTATCAGAAATACTTCCATCCCAATCTGAATCGGTCTAACCAATCAGTCTGAATTCATGATCTCCATTATAACAGAGACCAAAGTCCAACGTACCCTTAAGGTATCTCACAACATGTTTTGCAGCAACAAGGTGAACACATCTGGGCTCTACCAGATATTGACTCAAGGTATTCACAACAAAAAATATATATGGTCTAGTATTTGTCAGATACATCAATGATCCAATGATCTGTATAAATAGTGTAGCATCAACCAATTCTAACGAAGTATCAACTAGGAGCTTCAAATTTGTTTCCATGGGTGTGTTCATGAATTTACACTCCAACATATTGAACCTCTTCAATATTTCAACTGCATACTTCCCTTGGTTAAGGAAGATCTTCTCTAGGCTCTGCCAAACCTCAATACCTAAGAAATAGTGCATAATGCCTAAGTCTTTCATCTCAAATTATGCAGCAAGCTTCTTCTTACAATCAGTGATGAGATTTCCTTCTCCATTTAAGAATAAGTCATCAAGAAACAACAACAAGATAACTAGCTCACCATTCATAACCTTGAAGTAAAGGTAAGAATCAACTTTACTCTTGGTAAAGCCCAAGTTCGTCATGAAACTGTCAATTATGCCATACCAAGCTATGGGATCTTGCTTCAATCCGTATAGATACTTCTTCAACCTGCAGACATGAGTCTTTCTATATTCAACTCCAAACCCTTGAGTTTGTTCTATATACACTTCTTCTTCAATGACACCATTTAAAAAGGTTGTTTTCACTTCCATCTGGTGTAACTTCCACTTCATCTTGGTTGCAAGAGCTATGATGGTTCTGATAGAAGTGTATCTAGCTATAGGAGCAAACATCTCTTCATAATCAATGCCTTCCTTTTGAGAAAATCCACGAGCTACAAACCTTGCTTTACATTTTTCAATACTTCCATCAACAATATTTTTTATCTTGTATAACCATTTGGAAGATACAACATCTTTTCTCTTCATTCTGGGAACTATTTCCCATACATCATTCTTTATAATTGATTTGTATTCTGTTGTCATGGAATTTTCCCATTCTTTCTTCTGAATGGATTCTTCAAAGAAAGTAGGCTCCTTCTCTATGAGAACACACATCAAAGCCATATAACTGGAGAATGGATTAGTTTTCTTAACTTGTCTCATGGTTCCTTCTGGGGCACCATACTTCTCTCCATCTTGAATAAGTTATCTCGGCCAAGATGGATTTCTTTTGTGAGAGTTCGTCATCTGGGGAGGTTCTTGAGATTATATCATATCATGATCTTCTTGAATCTCATCATCATGGGAAACCATGACTTCCCTCACTAGTTCTACAACTCTGGGAGCTACAATTTATTCTTCATATACTTCTTCAAGTTGGCATCTCCTTGATTTCTTGAGTGTTGCATCTTCATCAAAGGTTACATATTTGTTGATCTCAAAATGATGGTAACCTGGTATGTAAATTCTAAAGGATTTTGAGACCTCACAATATCCAACAAATATTCCCTTCTTTGTTGAAGGGTCTAGCTTGGTTCTCTTCTCTTTCAGAATGTGTAAAATCACTGGACAACCAAATATCTTGAGATGTCTTACTTATGGCTTCTTTCCAAAGAACATTTCTTCGGGGGTTTTGAACCCAAGTGCACTATGGGATAATTTTTTCCTTACATACACTGTCATTCTTGTTGCTTTTTCCCATAAGTGCATTGGAAGATCTTGATCATGAATCATATTCTTCATTGCTTCCATTATAGTTATGTTCTTTCTTTCTGCTACACCATTTTTTTTAGGATTGTAGGGAGTGGTAAGCTCCCTCTTAATCCCGACATCTCTGCAAAATCTTACAAACTCTTTCGAGGTGTATTCTCCTCCATTATCTGACCTGCATATGTTGATATTTCTTTCAGAGAGATTCTCTAACAAGGCTTTGAATTCTCTGAATTTTCCAAACACTTCATCTTTTGAATTTAAGAAGTAAACCCAAGTCTTGCAAGAATAGTCATCAATAAATGACACATAGTATACATACCCACTAAGAGAGCTTCATGGCATGGGGCCACATACATCTGAGTGGATGAGCTCCAAGACTCCTTTTGTTTTATTGTCACTCTTCAAGAAAGGATTATTTATGTTCTTTCCTTGTGCACACACCTTCATGATCAACCTTGAAATCTGGTAGACCAGTAATTGCATTGCTCACATATGGTAAGGCCTTGTATTTTATGTGAGCTGGTCTTCTATGCCAAAGTTCACATGGACTCTCAGTAGAGTGATTCAAGGTTGCATCTGAGTGACCTTTTAACTTGTACATTCCACCTTCTTCCGTTCCAATAACAATTGCATCTTCTATGGTTTTTCCTTTAGGAAACATAAGGAGTTCACCATCTATGAATGCAAACCTAAAACCTTTCTTATTTAAAGATGATATAGAAATAAAATTATTCGTCAAACCTGGTACATTTAATACATCCTTCATCTTCATTGGGGTCCCTGGATCAAGTTTGTAATTGGACTCTCCCAGTACTCCTTTGATAGGGTACTTGTAATCATATCCAAGTGTAACTTTCTGGGGAAAGTTCCTTTCTGTAAGGGTAGAGATAATGTCTCTCTAACCTATCATGTGCTTGGAAGCACCACTATCTATGAGCCAAGTATCCTCACCGGGTGAAACTGATCCTGAGAGGGCAGAGATTAAGACATAGTCTTCAATCTTTTCTTTAATCATCTTTGTGGGTGGCTCATCATCTTCAACTGCATGGGAATGGTGTCTTTTGTTATTTATCTTCTTGTATTATTCTCTTCTAGTTGGACAATTCTTAGCAATGTGTCCCATCTTGTCACAATGGTAACATTGATAAGATGATAAATCCTTTTCTCTTGTTTGACCTTTTTGAAACTTCTGGAATCTCCTTGGAGGGTGATATTATTTATGGATGAATCTATTTGGGGAGTGTGTTACCCATGATTTTGGTCATCATGATGATTTAATGATGGTGTACTCGGGCTCTTCATAAGAACTTTCTCCTGAGAAAAAGTTACTTTCTTCTCTTTCCAGGAATATCATTTTTGAAGACTGTTCGCAGGCTACTAGTATATTTTCCTGCGAGAATGCATGATTCTCGCAAGCTGCCTTAATCCAGGGTGCGAGAAGTTCGCACTGTGTTGAACTGATAGGGTGTGAACTCTTTCTAAAGCAAGGAAAAAGATGAATTCTCGATGCTTCTAGAAGGGAATCTTCTAGAAGGATGAGATGTCATTCGAATGGTTATCCTAGTACTGGATTCCCTGATATTTTGGGATCATTCTTATCCAAGTAACTAATTCATTCTCTCCTATATATTGAGGGAATTCTCATGGAAAAGGTTAAGAAAGCAAGGTTAAGCAAGATTCATTGGAGAATTAGTGAAAGAATTGTGTGAAAGACTGAAGTTACAGCAGCTTGAAGACTCCAACAAGTTTATCCAAAGGGGTTGATCTTCTTCATGCAAGTGAGCAAGTGTGTGTGTCAGAGCCAAGGGTCATCGAAAGGAAGTTTGCGACATTAAGGCTCGGGTTGTAATCTTTACTTTCCATTAATATGATATAGTAATATGTCCCTTTCCCATAAATCTATTTCCATTTTATTGTATAATTCCTTGATCATATACATAGATTGATTGTTGAATAGATTGTGCTTTCTTCACTTTGGTTGGTTTGTGTAGTCTTGGTCTTGATTGCACAAGAGCACTGGAGAAAAGCAGGAGCAACAAAGACCATAGGAAGCGATAATAAGGTATGTCATATGATCTTTCCTCTTATTTAATTCAGTAGTCAAAATCTAGGAAAAGAGTCATGTTCTGTCTTGCTTTGTTCTAGATCCAGGTGGATATAGGGAGATCGGTTAGTGTCCGCACTTACGGATTTATCCAATAACAAAATTGGCGACTCCACTGGGGATCGATCCCATTTTTCTTTGTGGATTTTGATATTTTTCTGTGACCATTTTCTATGGTTTCACTTTTCTCCTATCCTATCAATCTCTGAGTCTTCAGGATATCCTGATAGACCCTCTGGGTCCAGAGGCCTTTTTCAATTTTGCTTCATTTTCCAAAATTTTGATTATGTTCAGACATTCTCGCACTGTACTTCATTGCAGCCTGCGAGAATAGGTAGATTTCTCACTCTACCTTTAGGTTTCAGTGCGAGGTTCTCGCACCCTTCTCAAGGGTCACCTGCAAGAATCAGTGATTCTCGCACTGTGTAATATTGCCTGCCTGCGAACTCAATTTTTCAGATTTTTGGATTTGAGTTTTGGTATATTTAACTGCCCATATCAGTTTAATTACCTCATAAGTGTTTCTTGGAACATTGATTGGTGTCTTTCTTGTCTTCATTTTCATGCATGAACAGTCTTATGATTTCAAGGCTCTTCTTGTCATTTTTGTCTTGACTTTCGTTTCTTGACTTTTCTTGGCATAACCATACTCTTTGATTTCGGGATCTGAGTGTGTTTGATTAGTTAAGAACCAATGATTGGTTGAAAGTTGAGTTTTTCTTGGTCTTTATCATTTGCTTATTGTTTGAAAGATCACTTTCCTCATGCAATTGAAAATACTAGTTTGGGTTTATTTGTTTTAACAAAGTTCATTATTGCTTTTAGTGAAATTTTTGAAACAAAAAGATTTGATTTCTTGCTTTATATTAGATTGGGGGCATCCTTTCATTTTAAGTAATGAAATTGCATGATTCTTGGCATTTTTTTATCTTAAATTATGAAAAAAAACTCCCCCTCATGGTCGGGGGGGGGCATGAATCGTGCATTGGTGTTCAGTACCTTTTTCTCATTTCTTGAGAATCTTGATATTGATGAGTTTAATATATTTTGGGACATTGTGCATATGGAAATGATAAAAAAACTCTCCTTCTCGTAGCATATCTTTCAGCGAAATGAAAAGATTGCATCTTCATATCTTTGAATAATTTTCGAGTCGGTCAAAACACCATATTGTCCACACCATCTTCCTTTTGAGTAACAACAGCCATAAAATAAAGCATTTATAAAAATTGATTAGACATTTTTATCTTTTCTGGTAGCAAACCTACATTAGATTAGTCGTAGGGATTTGGAATAGGTGTGAAAGATAACTTTCCAAAGTTGCAAACAAACATAGAATCTTGAGTTAGAGAGCGTTTAAATCCACTTATTAAATTTTTTTCCTGGGAAGCCCTTCTAACACAAGGGTCAATCACGAGGTCGCATTGAGACTAGCAGAGTTACTCACCCTGCTTTGTTGGTCTTGGTGTAGAGATTGCACGTATTATGGGGATCACTCGGAGGTATACCCACAATGATGAGTGGAAGCCTTTTGAGTTGATTTCGGGCTAGATACCCTGCCCTTGCGTGTGGATYGGAATGTCAATTGTCCCCCCAAGATTTATTGTTGTTTGTGGTAACCTTGGTGGACTATCTTTCTAGGTTCTTTACCCGAGGTGACTGTGGAGGGGCAAGTCTTCACGGTACCTGGAATCGACGTTGGCCAAACTCACTAGGGCTCCTTGGAGGGTATACCCATGATTATGTGTGGGAGCTTGCACCAGGGTGTAAGTCCGTTAAGCAGGTCATCAACGTAAATTTTCCACCCGCTCTATCTCAACCCCTTCTTACATTGTTCCCACGACGTTGGATTTCATCACCAACTAGTGCGTTCATTGTGAGAAGGTTTTGTTTGCTTGCTTGCTTACTAGATTTTTAGCGTGTGTTGTTTGTTTTCCTTAGAGGACTCTAGATTGGATTTTTGTTTTTAATGGCGTCAATTCCTGAAATGACCAATGAAGGAACCTCTGCTCCAGGGGAACCTTTTTTTTTTCCTTCTTATGGAAACATTGGTCCTCCTCACATCGCTACTTTGAGCCTTCCAGGTCTCACTATTGGATTACCGGTATGGTTTTTTTCCCCTCAGGTAATCCTGAATGCAGTTAGTGCTTCAGTCACAAGCACTCCCCCCCAAGAGCATCAACCTCATGTTGATCCTTCACCTTCTTTACCAGTAAGGTCTTTTTCGCCTTCTTCGCTTGCAATGTCGCCTTCCGTTTCATCTTCTTCGTCAGGTGAAAGTTCTGGAGCTAGTAACCTGGTGAATAAGAAGAAGAATAAAATAAAGATTAAGAAGAAGAAAGATAAGCAAGGTTCAAAACCTCCAACCACTATCAAACATGTTGGAAAACAACTAGTTACAGTTACTCATGTTGGGAGTGTTGATGATGTCAAGATCACCCAAACAACCAGTAAGCCCAACTACCCTTACAGGCTTTGTAAGGGTAGCCATCTTCTTCAGGATTGCCCTGGTCTATCCAAGGTTATAGAAGTATGGTCTACACACCCTGACAAACCCATGTCATCAGCCTCTAAACAACATACTGATCACCTCCAGTCAACTAGTCATGATACGGTTGGGAAGAAGAAAAGTAGAGTCAAGTTCCCGTGTATGTTATGCAAAGGGAGTCATCTAACTCATCTTTTCCCTCATATGGACGAAGCCTCGAAATTACTGGAAGACATGATTGTTTCACAGCCTCAACTTCCAGCCGCTTATCGCAAGCTTTCTCTCAACCCACCCATAGTTGATGGAATGATCACTCTGGTCCCTTCACCGGTCAATTTGGTTGATCATGTTGTCAATCTGGTCACATCCTTAGTTGAACCAGTTGACACAGTGGTTGATCTGATACCATCCTCGATCAATCTCGCTCTCCCCTCAGAGAGTGAAACTAAAGAGGTCGATATGATCCCATCCTCGGTCGATCCCACTCTCCTGTTAGAGAGTTTCACCCAAGTGGTTGATCTATTTACACCTGTCGACCCCATTCTTCCCTTGGAGAATGAAACCCACGTGGTCCATCTGATCTCATCATCGGTCGATCCTACTCTCCCATTAGAGAGTAAACAAGATATTGCCCATGTTTTTCTCGTTGATACAGACTCTGTCGTGTCAGGGGGTATTCCTCCTTCTCCTGTGAAACTCCCTCCAAGTAATGAGGCCATCCATTTTGATTGGGGTGTGCTAACTGGACCTCGTCTTCCCTCTTACCTTCCTTTCTAGATTACAGTACAAGTTTGTGGTCGGGACATTTCCCAAACATTGATAGATGAAGGTTCGTTTGTTAGTATTTTGTCCTCTATTGCTTGGCAAGCTTTGGGTTATCCTCCACTTGCGCTGATTACGCAGAATCTGTTAGCTTTTAACAGAAGAACTAGTCAACCTTTAGGGACCCTTCCTCAGTTTCCTATAACTTTGGGAGGGAAAAATGTCTTCATTGATGTCATGTTAGTCCAAGACCCCTTGGATTTTTCTTTACTCCTTGGGCGAGATTATGTCTATGCCATGAAAGCTATTGTGTCTACTCTTTTTCGTGTGATATATTTCCCTCACGATGGACGGGTTGTGATTATTGATCAACTTTCCTTCATTGACCCCGCCTAGATTGCCTCCCTAAATGGTTCTTATATGCAGACGGTACCGCACCCACCACAGGTCAATTATGTGGCATTGTCACCCATGGCTTCAACTTCTGATGACTTAGATCCATCAGTTGACATGGTGATCTCTTCGATAGGGTTGTTAGAGCCTGATCTCTTTACTCCTGTCGCGACCCTCGACATGGTGTCCTTCCAGAGTGTGTTTCTTCCTTCCAGTGAAGACCTCTTGGAAGCCATGACCGATTTTTGTCCCTTAACATGGTGTCATTCCAGAGCATTGTCCTCTTGGAATCCATGATCAAGAAGAGAGACTTCAAGGATAGTTTTTGTGTCTCTGAGGCAACCTTGTTAAGAAATGAAACAGAGGTCTTTGAGCACGGTTTTCTGATTTCAATCTCATTAAAAGAATGAAACCAAACTTGAGCATGGTTTTTTGATTTCAAGCTCATTAAAAAATGAAACCACTTATGAGGATAGTTTTTCCATCTCTGTGGCAACCTCGTTAAAAAATGAAACAGAGGTTACGAGCATAGTTCTTGTTTCTATGTCAAGCTCGTTAAAAAATGAAATAGTTTTCCCCCTCTTTATTTGAGTCAAGTCCTTCGTCTAGTATTTGAAGCTTCATTTCCTCCACCTTTGTCGTTGGATGAAACGAATCTTGGGGGGAATTTGCCTCAGCCTCTGGACTTCATGTTGAAGTTAAGCCGCTAGTTTCTTAAG
>ML776900.1:705239-747129 GCA_009831015.1 Picea engelmannii | reverse complement strand
ATGAAAACAATCTCGAGCTTAGTCTTTGTTCTTTCTCATGCTCGTAAATACATGAGAATAAGTTACCGAGCTTAGTCTTTGTTCTTTCTCGTGCTCGTAAATAAGTGAGAATGTAACCGAGTATACTTTTATCACTTTTTCGGGCTCAACAAGGTTATACGAAAAAGGAACCCCCCTGGAGTCCTCTTTAGGCTCTTTTCAGACTCTCTAAACATGAAAAGATCGTCAAGCGACCTTGCTATTTTCACGCTCGATAAAGTATTTGAAGTAAGCGTCTGGTGAGCGATAATTTATCTCTTTTTCGGTCTCATTCAGACTATTTTACGAAAAAGGAACTGAGAGAGTTCTCTTTTAAGTGTTTTTCCAAACTCTATAATCTTGAAAAACCTTCGATTTTTCTAGCTCTCAACTCGTTAAACAAACATTGCCAGACCTGTGATGGGACCGAACCACTCCTTATTAGGGTTCGTTAAAAATACTCTGAGGGACTCGTCCGAAGGATGAGCTTATATCAACAAGCATATGTCATCCTCCTCAAGCTTGCGTAAAAATAAAGAGGTACTCGCCAGAAATGGTGGGGGGGAATTTGGGAAAGGGATATGTTTTCATCGTCGTATTAATTGGTAATAAGTGTCGCTCTTGAACATGACACCCCCTATTCATCATTTGAAGTCGGTTTGGGAAATCCATTTGTCTCTCATTTGATTTGCTACAAGTTCATTCCCTATGTCGTCTTTGAGTCAAAGTTTCCAAATCATTGGTTGTGTCATTCATATGTTCAAGAGAAGTCCATTTGAAACCTATATTGAGTCGGCCATCTGCAGTTATCCATTCTCTCTGTGTTGGCCTTCCCTGTGTCCAGTCCAATTTACATCATACTTTGTTTTACCTTCAAACTCTGTTACTCATTTCATGTCATTGATGAGGGATACATCAAGGCCCTCCTATGACGAGTTTTGTTCCATCGACTTCAGCTCATTATCCAGAATCAAGACTTAGAAATTATTTAGTACCTTGGAGCTTGCATGCCTCAATGGCAGGTTTCCTCGCTTTCGACAGTGGGTTTACATCATTGACTCTTGATCGAAAGATTCCATCGTATGTTCGACTTCAACTCATTTATTCACACTCGATGGATTGTACTATTGTACCTTGGGAGTCATTGACATCAAGGGTGATTTCCCTCACACTTGTTAACGGTTTCATCAATGACCGGTAATCAAGTGGTTTCTACCATGTTCGACTTCAACACATGTAATCACATGGTTAGATTCGTACTTTGGGCGACGAAATTGAAGACCCTGGATATCATCTTTGCGATCCAGGTTGCGATGGAGTATGTATAATTTGTGACACATAGATCCATTGTGTGTATCTCATGGCTATGTCGTCTTGATTTGAAATTTCTCGCATAGATCCATAGTGTATTCCGGTGGCTATGCTATATTTTGACGACATGGATCCACAGTGTATGATTGGTGGCCATGACCCATGCCTATAATTTCATCAGTCTATGATCTGAGTATGGGAATGCCTACCTCATAATGGGTATATATGATATTCTGCAGATGCTTGGTTGTTCGCAGGTTTCCGATTAGGTGTGCTCCTAGTTCCTGACACACACATGCATCTTACAAAGTCTATCGGTTGTCACTGGTTCCACCCTCATACTTTGGGGGGAATTCTGTTACCCATGATTTTGGTCATCATGATGATTTAATGATGGTGTACTCAGGCTCTTCATAAGAACTTTCTCCTGACAAAAAGTTACTTTCTTCTCTTTCCAGAAATATCATTTTTGAAGACTGTTCGCAGGCTACTAGTATATTTGTCTGCGAGAATGCATGATTCTCGCAAGCTGCCTTAATCCAGGGTGTGAGAAGTTTGCACTATGTTGAACTGCTAGGGTGAGAACTCTTTGTAAAGAAAGGAAAAAGATGAATTATCGATGCTTCTAGAAGGGAATATTCTAGAAGGATGAGATGGCATTCGAATGGTTATCCTAGTACTGTATTCCCTGATATTTTTGGATCATTCTTATCCAAGTAACTAATTCATTCTCTCCTATATATTGAGGGAATTCTCATGGAAAATGTTAAGCAAGAAAGTTTAAGCAAGATTCATTGGATAATTAGTGAAAGAATTGTGTGAAAGACTGAAGTTACAGCAGCTTGAAGACTCCAACAAGTTTATCCAAAGGGGTTGATCTTCTTCATGCAAGTGAGAAAGTGTGTGTGTCAGAGCCAAGGGTCATCGAAAGGAAGTTTGTGACATCAAGGCTCAGGTTGTAATATTTACGTTCTATTAATATGATACAGTAACATGTCCCTTTCCCATAAATCTATTTCCACTTTATTGTATAATTCCTTGATCATATACATAGATTGATTGTTGAATAGATTGTGCTTTCTTCACTTTGGTTGGTTTGTGTTGTCTTGGTCTTGACTGCACAAGAGCACTGGAGAGAAGCAGGAGAAACAAAGACCATAGGAAGCGATAATAAGGTATGTCATATGATATTGCCTCCTATTTAATTCAATAGTCAAAATCTAGGGAAAGAGTCATGTTCTGTCTTGCTTTGTTCTAGATCCAGGTGGATCTAGGGAGATCGGTTAGTGTCTGCACTTATGGATTTATCCAATAACAGAGTGAGATTCCTTATGTAGGTGGGTCTCCTTATTGAAGTGATACCTTATATTTACTCATTTAGAATGATCATCTAAGTCTTGATATTCATCCCTTAATAGTATTGCTTCTCGTTTAGCTACTCTTGCTTCTTCTTGAACACATTCTTCCCAAAGACTGTCAAATTGTAGTTTCTCCTTTCTAGCACAAATAGTTTGGATGAATGCATCCCAAGGTCTTGTGAGACCATTATGAGTTTTCAATATGAGTTAATATTCATCCAAGTTGTCTCCAATTTCTTCTAGTTGTTCCTTGAATTGAGAAACCCAGAGAAATAGTCATGAATGGTTTCTCCTTTCCGCATATTTGTATTCTTGAATTGGTTTCTCAGATTCATCTTCCGGTTGATATTCCTTCCTTCATACATTCAGGTTAGTGCATCAAACATTTCTTTTGGAGTATTCTTATATGCCACTTGAGGGATAAAGTGATCTTTAATAGAGTCTGCAATGATTCTTTTGGCCCTAATCATATCATTCTGGTACTTTGCTTTAGTTGTAGCATCTGCGGGTTCTGGTACATTTTCCTTGATGAATATTGCAAGGTCATTCTCTTAAAGAATGAGTGCAATCCTATACTTCCAGGCACATAAGTTATCCACAACTTCTAACTTGTCAACAAGATTGATACTTGCATACATCTTGACCTGAAGCTAGGAAAATGACCAAAAATTGAAAGTGCTCGGAAATTAAATATGAACTTACCAGGAGGTGTGCTTGGTTGAGGCGAGTAGCCTAGTGTAGTCTATTTTCTGAAAATCCAAATTTTACCCCTTGAAACTGACCCTGTGCAAATACGGACTAGTACTTCTAGTACTAGTTCTAGTTTTCTAGTACCAACCAAAAACTAGGGTTTCACTTCCTGGAGTTTCTGGCCACAGAAAAATTGCGCTCAAGCTGCCAATAAGTTCAATGGGCTAGGGTGCACTTCCCTAGGTGATTTTTAGGCTAAAATTCCTCTCCAACAAAAGCCCTAATTTTCTTGTACGACAATGGTGACGTTTTTGCGTATCCAATTAAAGGTGCTCTCTTCAAATTAGCTCTGATACCATGTTAAATTTAGAGTAGTTATTAAGTTTCTTTTCAATTTACTAGATAATAATAGCATAGGTAGGATGACTGAGAGAAACACAATCATAAGATACACAACATTTATCCTGGGAAACCCTCATGGGGGAGAAAACCCAACAAAAATTCTTTAATATAGATTACCAATACAATGCCAAGATAAAAGACCAAACACTAGAGAATAACTAAGACTGAGCAATGTGCCTCTCTCTTCCTTCTTCTCTGAACTGCAGCTATCTCCAAACTTGCACACTT
The DNA here is from genome assembly GCA_009831015.1 of Picea engelmannii. Classification (NCBI taxonomy): domain Eukaryota; kingdom Viridiplantae; phylum Streptophyta; class Pinopsida; order Pinales; family Pinaceae; genus Picea; species Picea engelmannii. The sequence continues at coordinate 743,122 of ML776900.1, read as the reverse complement.
GTTGAGTGACTTGAGTGAGTGAGCTAATGAGGCACATTCCACTCTTATTTATACTAGCTAGCAGGCACTAGGGTGGTGTCTCTTCACTAGGCAGGGCCAACCTCTTCACTTAGTGGCTAAAACCACTTTAATTAGGCCCGAGGATCGACTTCTTAATTAGCAACATATAACTAGGGTTTGACCAATCCACAAACAGGAATTTGTTCTAATATAAAGCCCGACATGATAAATCCACAAAAGGGGATTTGATATATAAGATAATAACTCAATAATAGTAGAATAATCTTCGCAGTTACAATATTTCAACAATTTAGTTATTATTTAGTCATTTAACCTATTATTGTCTTTGATAAATCTAGGTTTGAAGGGCGGTCACCTCTACAATCCACAACATGTTTATAACAAGGTACAAATCATTTACTTCTCTTGCATCATTAGTTAGTTACATTGTGTAGTATTTACTTCATGCATTAGTTAGTTACATTGTGTAGTATTTATTTCATCCTTCAAGCTATATCCATGCATAGACTAAGGAATTTGTGGACCCATTATGAACTCATAAAAGGCCATTGGCCAGAATGAATAAACTTGCAATGCATTTTTCTCTATGGTTTTCTTCATTTTTGTTATTTATTGTCTATTTTTTGGGTTAATATTTTTATAGGTAGTGCACTTCCCTCTTGTGACTAGTTTTTCAATTTAGAACGGTCTCCACTCTCATCCTTTGATATTAGAGAAGACAGTTGAGACTTTCTCCTTCAAAATTATTGTTCTTTGGCTCTGTTCTCCACCCATAATTCCACAGTGTTTGGTTCTCTAATTCTTTCCCTCCACCCTAATATCACTTGGGAGCATATTTTAGATTTGGTTCTTTGGAGAATCACTCTCCCACCGAGATCTCCCTTGTCATTATTTTTAGGTAAATAACTTCATCTTTCAGTACCAACATCATGGGATCTTGTGGAGGTCACTCTCCCACCCCCAAAACATTGCATTCAAGCATCCCATATGCTACCCCTTGGCTCAATCTAATTCAAGGCACCCTATATGTCCCTTAGACTAAGGTTTTTGGGTCTCCTTTTATCATGATGACTAGTGAAAGTTCATCCTCATACAAGTTAGAATAATATCTAGATAGCATGGCATAAGAAATAGCTAGCACCCTCCATGAATACTCAATAAGGAAACCTTATACTTCCACATTTAGTTGGACACGTGAATCACATTAATAAAAATGGTGGGAAAATAAATGGAGAGTTGTTGGATTCATGGATCTGCATCCTTAGTGCAAACATTTAGAATTTCCCAAACATCGCAGAGACTCAGTTGTTACTCCTTTCCAACAACCACTTAAAAGGTGTAACTTAAGCTTGGTGGAAACCACAAAAAACAACCCTTAAAATTTACATTAAACTCAATGATGAGACTTCTTCCAAATCTATTGCAAGTTCATTACTACTTGGAACACCTTTTTTGAAGCATTATGACAATGTTTCTATCCTCTAAGTTATTTATCCAATATGATGTGTAGGTGGTTATATCTTCATCAAGTGCCCGGCCAAAACATCCAACAGTATATTGAAGTATTCAAAAACTTCAGATTCAACAGATTCAAAAACCAATTATGAGGTACTTATTCTGAAATTTAATTTTGTTTGTGAGTTGTGTTTTTCTATGAAGTTACATTATTTAAGAGAAACACCCTTGACCAAGCCTTAATATATTCCCTAGAAATATAATGTGAGATTGACAGACACCCTTTTTTCCTCTCTCTTGTAACCATAACCCTAACCCTCAGCCTCACAACCCTAATACTATTTTTGTACCTCAACCAACCCACCCTCCAAAGAATAATTTCATCGGCCCTTCCTCCTCTCACCCAAATCAATGGTGTCTTTTCCATAACATATAATCACATTTTGTTGCAGATTGTTGTGCATTAAAACATCAAGACACATCCAAAGAATTGTACAATAAACAACTGACCCTAGACTATGCAGATGCCCCACCATCCCCTACTCCTCAATGGAAACTCGAATTTATTCATCTCCTCAATCCTACCACTCTAGATCATTCATTACTCTTAATGATGAAAGAAAATATTACCAAATCTATGGATCTTCTTTTTACTCATAATTGCTAGGTTAAAAATCAATTAGCCACAATCATCCTTGACAACAACAATAAAAAAAAAACTCATTTCCCATAACCTTATTGAATGATTGCAACTACCAACCACAACCCATCCATATCTATATCATATTAGTTGGGTCTAACAAATTGACCCTCACTTGTTGTTAATAAACATTGCATAGTACCTGGGTGGGGTGCCACTTGGCACTAGGAGGGGGACAAATGGTAGGAACAGAAGGTGGGGGGATTTATTATCCCAAGCCTCCACCCCCGACATAATAAATCCCCATGGAACACACTAGGAGGAGAGTTAATTCAGTGCACCTAGTGGAGCTCTTGGGAGAGCAATCCATCCAGGCCACCAGTACTAGCTGCACACAACAGTCCCATCGGCCTTCAATGGCGATGGGAGAGGCTTCTATCACTCCTCGAAACGTTAAAGCTAACCCTGGCGCACATTTCTTCATGTTTCATACCTACTATGACCATTGCACAGAGATCCTCGGCCCTCCTGGATGCATAACTTGCATTTTGTGTGTCATCTTGGCCTCCTTCTGCCATTACCTCTCCCCCACCACCTGCTCTCATCCCCTCCACCCCCTGGTTCCTCCCACCATGCAATGAGACAGGGGAAATCCAAGGTGAGGCAATAGAAAAATGAATGCCCTCACCCAAGCCACCAGACTTACAGCCTCTTGACAAGCCATAATTTCTCATTTCAGTCGCCTCCATAGCCACTCCAGGAGCACTCAGACGACCCTACGCACTCCAAAAATGGAGACCCTGTCCCCCTCATCTCAGCCTCAAACTTCCCTACGCAGTCCAAAAATGGAGACCTCGTCTTTCCCGATGCATTCACCATCGGTGCCTTTTCATTTTCAAATCAGCACTTTGAAGGGAGAGGTGCCTCTGCACCTCATCCTCAATACTGTCAAAAAGGAGGTTCCACCTCCAATTCTGCATCTAGTTCCAAGATCGATGAACATGACAGTTCCACCCTTAGAGGCGCGCCTCCCCAAGGCCATTTCCACCAGTCTTCCTTCCCCCCCATTTCTCAAGCCAGGAGAGACTTACTATGGGGACGGAAGTTGTATCGTGGAGGAGGACATCCCCCCAAGATGGCAACTGACAGTTGTAGGGAAGGACTCAATTGTAGAGGATGACTCAAGCATGGACAAAGAATAAAATATCTCGCACTTTGCCTATCCTCTGGCAGAGGAACATCTTGATCTCCTCTTTGACATCCAACAATGGCAGGATGAACAAGTGCATGGACAAGGGATCATCAATCAATGACTGGACTTTTTGTTTGAGGCATTCACAGAATCCCCAATGTGAGCCCGCTTCCCAACTTGCAAGCAGAGATTCACCCCAGCTTACACCTCTCATGGACATCCAAGTTCTCCAATGGATTGACGCGACTCACCCCAAGTCCCAATTTTTGTTTGTTAATTACAAATTTAGAATGGACAGTGATAAGATAATGTTCGCTCTTTTTTCTGGCTGTGTAATTCTCTTAGTTATGGTGGCACTGAATGAGGCCAGCCCTATTCTAGTTAGATGGAACAGGGTTCCTATAGAAACTATCAGTCCTCTGCACAATTTTTGTAAAAACAAATTTCATCCATGATAGACACATCAATGCTTGGAGCCACTTGTTCTGGTTTCCCTCATGTGGCAGAACAAGTGGCTTCCAAGCGTCACACAAATGTATACTTGTGATTTAATATAAGGTCCTTCTTTTATTTACCAAAAAAAAAAAAAAACATTGCACAGTAACTTTTGCTACTAGCCCCTTCAAAGATATCATTGAATATGACATCTCTCCATTAGACTATTTTGATATTCTATTAGGAATCTCATACCAAGGTCAACACAATCCTTATACAATGCTTTCCATAATGCCTAAAAGTTATTAAAGATGGTAAAACATATGAACTAACCTCTATCGATGTCCCTCTCTCTAATCAAGTTGTTTTTCAACCAATAAGCATGCATAAAAAAAAATGATATGTTATCCCACCCAACACACCATTGCATCAAGATCCACCTTAGACTCTCTCCTTAACTTACCGATGGGAATACCCCTCTATACATGTACCTTACATTCCTATCACTAAGATACCTTAGCACTTTATTATCCATTCATAAACCCTAAACCTAGCTCATGTTCTACCCTCTTCTTTAGCATAGTCTATGCACCATATAAACTCCTATATTTATCCACTACCCATTTTCCTTCATTCCCTTTGTACCCACACTCCTCTACTCTCACATTTCACAAAAAGAATCCCTATAGCATACTTGACAACACCTTTACAAACCTCAACAAACCAAGCACCATCGGATTCTTTATCTTAGGACCATTCTCTAAATATATATACATGCATAGGAGCCACACTACTTTTGGATGAGGACACAACTCAATATTCCATCACAAATCCACCACAAGGTGCACACTTAACCACAACAATAACACATTGTGTGATTTTCTTAGAGGTTATTACTATCTTTCCATGGGTAACCACACACTTCATCCACTTGCCATCATCTCATGTATCACTTTGATCTATAGCATATGGATTGGATAACCAAGTTTCTTACACACATGACAGATCATTGAAGATCATTTCTATATACAGGTTGCTACCATGTAGTACGCACTCTATGTTGGGTGTAGGACATAGTTACATGCCTTCATACTTCAACATTTGGACACTAATTGGGCATGTCCATACTCCATACAAGGATATCATCCAGAATGATTAGTCACATTGTCATAATCCTTCTACAAGCTTCCAAATAATTCGTTCTATGCTTACAAATTTCCCAACATGATTTTGTCTAGATCAACCCTAGCCCTCACCACATAGTTCTACTAGGTTATTTATGTTGTCTGCAGTGACTCATATGGACAACTTAGTGGCATTACAAGTTTTCAAATTCTTAGTATATTTCACTTTCTATGACCCAAGTGCTTACCACTACCTACACCATGTATTCCATCATGGATATCACCCACTTCATGTCTCTTATGTCACTGTACACCCAGATTATCCTTCACCAATGTCTCCATAACTCTACAATCCTGAGATGAATCTCTCAAATTGTTGTGCCAACAATTTCCCCTACTACCACTTCATACTAGAAAGCAAGAGCATAGTCACAATAATGTTGACCTTCCCCTTATCATGGATGTTGGACATAAATCAAATAAAGGCTCAACACAATAGTTCAGGCCAACTTTCTTCCTACTAGGAACAAACATAATAGCTACCATATTGTTCTTTATTTTCAGAGATTATGCAGATCATCTAATGTGTTTTTCATCTATAACACCAACACAATATTTCCCAATGTTGGGTGTTTCTCTCTACAAAGTAAATTCTCTTGTCCTAGTACATATATTCATCCTTGAGTGGCCCACAACTAAATAGACAAATCTTCATGCCAGTGTTTTCTCTCCATTTTATAGCAACAACACATAGCTCTCTCAAATTATTCTAGCAAGAAACTCAACCTCACACATAGAAACCCTCAACAATAGATACAACACAACACTGACCATTATATTAGCATGGTACCTTTTGCATGCACTCTACAACTTCCCAAAAACACACCATACCCACTGCACCAGTTTGACATAGTACCTCTCTTTCTTATAGTCTCATTCCTAAACAAGGATGTTTTTTAACTAAACCAAGAGGACCTACTATGACATAGGAGACCATACAGACTAAAGGGTGCACCTCACCAGAAAATAATATGAAATTGGCTAATCCAGATCCTAAAAGTTTGCATCAAATGGGATTTTGGCCAATATTTTAGTAGGAAATATAATCTATTGATAGAAAAAAATTGTTTTTAGGCTCATCTACCTCAATAGTCAAGAAACTATGATTTATCTATCAAATAAGAAAGGATTGTCAATATTGTATTCAAGGTATTCTAATGATCAAATCCTCAATATCAGATCATATAGTAGACAAACAAAACCAATACAATTGGCATGTAATTTTGTATTTGTTTTCTTTTAATAGAATTTTTATTTATTTACCAAAAAGGAGATAAATTTGGATGGAATTGTTGTTTCCCTTTTCTTGACTCCAAAATGTATTGTCAAAATTACCCTTAGGGACTATCATGTCATTCAAAGCATTTCATATGTCAAATTTTAGTATATAGTTTGAGCAAGCACTTAGCCTCTATGATAGTTCAAAATTTCTTATAGAGGTGCAAGGTATTGAAGATAGTTACAAGGCATAGGCAACAGTATGTATGTGAAACCATGAAAAATAAAGATAAGGATAGTTTTAATAATGTCCAATAAAAGACCACAAAAGTAGGTCAATGGGACTAGAAGAGTACAACCAATGTAATACAAATTGGGAGTACCTAAGAAACTCCTAAAGCTACACTAACAACAAAAGGAAAAAAAATGTAAGAACATAGTAGAAGGACCGTCTCAAGTAAAGAAAAAAATTGAGAAATAAGATTAATACATAGGAGAAAACCCATAAAAAAACATGTAAACGGGTGTTGGAATTGAAACTAGAAGCCAAAGTTGAAAGAGGGAGGAAAGAGGAAGAAAATCATTCTCATCCAAGTCCCCAATCACAGTGAAAGGACCAATGCACTATCTAAGAAGTGTTAGGATATTTAGACACTTAGGATTTAGTTAAGATCTACTTGGTATAATGTGTCGTTAGGTAAAAGTGTGTTTCTTTAGTATGGATTAGTATGCATTTGTAGTTAGGAAATACGACAATCATGATATGTTCTCGACATAGAGTGATCTGACGGCTCATATTCTCCTCGATCTTAACAAATACATTGATCTATGGCTTAACACCCGATTGATCCATTATCTCTATTTAAAGAGCATGGAGGGTCATTTATAGAGGATTGATTGTGAGAAACTCTCTTGTAAAATCCCTCTGTAATCTTTTTTATTTTTCATTAATAAACTGCTCCAAGTGGTCGTGTTAGTTGGGGGCGTGGATGTTTCCCCGTAGGGGTTTTACCACGTCAAAAAATCGGTGTGTTGATATTTGATATGGTTGTGTGAGTGGTTACTGAAGGTGTTCATCCTCTAATGGAATACCTGTGTTTCCGAACATGGTATTGGAGCTTGTTTGAAGACTTGCTCTTGTTGTAGATCGAGATCGTGAAGCCGAGTTTCCTCATCTCTAGTTTATACCATTTATGTACATTTATAGGCTAAGAGGATTGTTCCATTGTGTCTGGAGCACTTGTTTCAGTCAAAAATGTTTTTCGTTTCACTCAAAAAGGTTTATGTTTGCCCAAGATATGACATTTTCAATCAAATCCGGAGGTATAAAGCTCGAATACACCCTTTTTAAATTTTTGCAGAGTATTATTTCGGTTTAATGTTGTTTTTTTCCGATTTTCTACTCTTTTATATCTACGTATGCTCTTTTCCCCGTTCCCTATGTGATCTCGGAAAATCAGAAATAGATAGGAAAAGGTGCATTTTTCGGGTAAGCTACCTGAGATCTAACCCTTGTTGTCATCGAGAATCGAAATTTTTTTCTTGTGTGAAAAGAGTTTTTTATGATCATGCTCACCAAGGTCGTCTTCTTCAACAACAACAACAACAATCCTCTTTCTAAACAATATGGTATGTTTTGCTAGCTCACTTGGTTAAAAGTTGTCTTATTAAGTAAGAGGTCTTGAGTTCAAGTCTTTTTTTTTGTTACTTTTTTTTTTGAAGTTCATGCATCCATTGTAAAATGTATTTCACTTCAAGTATAAAAGTGAATCACTATAAATAGTTTTAATATGTTATTTTTAATTTATTTATTTTGCATGCAACCTTTTTTTATAAAGTAACTTCATTGTAAAAGTGATCCCCACTTCTTTTTTATAAAAGTGGGTCACTTCATAAAGCAACTTATTTGTAAAAGTGGGGTTATTTAGAGGGGTATCACCATGTGGACCAATTTTTTCTTGCCACGCGGCTCTTTGGTTACCGTTTATGCTCTTTGGTGCCGGTTTTTTTAAACCACCTACTTTTTTGAGATCTTTCCATCTAGATCATTAGTTTCAGTTTTTAAATCCATATTATATGCATATTTAATATGACTTCTTCCAGTGATATTTTGTTTACCAACACCAACTACTTCCAATGGAAATCCCATATGGAGGATTTATTAAGAAGTAAAGTTATGTATCGGATTACCTAGGGAAAGGAAAAAGAACCCACTGATGATGAAAAGAAAGTCAAATGGGCTAATAGGAATGACAAAGCACATGGACTGATCGGAATGTCCATATCTTCTGATTTAAGGTTCCACCTTAAGGAAATTGATGACCCCGATGAAGCTTGGGAAAAGTTTGAATCTATGTTTGGTAAACACAATATTATTCGAGCACATCAGTTAGAAAATCAAATATTGACTTTAAGTCCAAATGATTTTTCTTGCATTGAAGAATATTATCTAACTTTAAAACACTTAGAATTTTATGTGAAGAATGTAACATAAAGTTGGAGGAAGAGCGTTGCATCTATATTAATCTTTCTAAGCTAGGTAGTGCATATTCTGTGTTTGTATCTACCTTTTATGCCATGAGAGAGGCTCTAGGGAAATCTTATCAAAAAAGCACTCTTGAGTCCTTTTGTGATGCTTTGATTAGAGAGAAAGATAAGCTTGTACAACTTAGAGTCATCAACACTACAGGTACCTCCAACAAAGCTTTAGTAGCCCAGCAGAAAGATAAACCAAAGAATCCCAAGAAGCAACATCCTCGCCACAACAACAACAAAAACAAGGGTACCAAACCCACTCAGACACCTTCAACTCCTCATGGTGACAAATTATCAAAATCTAAAAACAAGAAGACTAACAGACATTGCAATTTTTGTAGGAAAGATGGTCATGATGAGTCCAAATGTTTCAAGAATGTGGCAGCTTTAGAAGCAGCGATGAAGAAGCACAACATCAATATTGATTCTACTTCTTCTTCTTCTTCTTCTCATGGACATGCATTTTATAGTTCTATTTTCTCCTTCACTACAACTTCTAGTTCTTCTTTTGATGAGTGGCTTATTGAATTTGGAGCATCTTATCGTATGGCTAAGGAGAAATCCATATTTTCCACTCTAAATGAATGTAACACCAAGAAAACATTTGTTGGTGATGATATATATCTTAGTGTTGTGGGATCTGGAATAGTTCAAGTAGATAATGGTCATTTCAATGATGTATTATGTGTTCCCAGTCTTTCTTGTAACCTTCTATCAATATATCAAATCACTCATTCAGGTGAAGGTAAAACCGTAGAGTTTTCACCTCACCAAGTTTTAATCAAGGATATCAAATATCCTCAGCATGTTCTTGCAACTAGAATTGTTGATGATATTACCAGGTTGTAAAAATTTGACAACTTTGGGTCATCATCTTTTCCATCAGTTTTTGTTGCTCATAGCAATGACTTGAGCAAACTTTGGCATGAGAGGTTTGGTCATATAAACTATCGTTCACTGCATCAACCATGTAATCAACAGATGGTGATTGGTCTTCCTCTTGTTCATGCAGAGATGGTGTTTGTGTCGGTTGTGTTCTCGACAAAAATCATCAAGACAGTTTTAACAAACATGCCTCTTGGCACGCCTCGGGTCATTTGCAACTTGTTCACAATGACTTGTGTGGTCCACTTTCTTCTCCTTCTTTTTCTGGGTGCAAATATTTATTAACTTTCATTGATGACTTTTCCAGATGTACTTGAGTTTACTTCTTAAAAATTAAGAGCAAATTTTTGACAAGTTTCTGGCCTACAAGGCCCTTGTAGAAAAGCAAGCTCGACATCAATTTCAAAGGTTAATAACAAATAATGGAGGCAAATATGCGAACATTATTTTTGCAAGTTATTGTACTACACAAGGCATCCAAATGAAACACATTGTTCCATATACACCACAACAAAATGGCGTTGTTGGGAGAAAGAACCACACATTAAAATAAATGGTTAATTGTATGATCCAATATAAGGGATTAAATATAAAGTATTGGGCAGAAGCCATCAACTGTGCAAATTACATAGTAAATCACACTCCCACAAAGGCTCTGAAAAATAAAACACCAAAAGAATCACGGACTAAAATTAAACATGATGTAAGTCACTTCTGTGTATTTGGCAGTATAGCATGGACTCACACTCCTTATGAGAAAATGAAAGCATTGCAGCCTAAAAGTGAGAAGTGTATATTTGTTGGGTATTCTGAAGATGTAAAAGGTTACAAACTTCTTCAATCACATTGTAATGAAATTATTATTAGAAGATATGTTAAATTTGATGAAAATATCTTGGCCTGCGAGCCTAATTCGGAAATTGTTCCTTCTTCCGCCTGCAATCCATCTTCGACGTTTGTGCCTTATTTTGTTCCTATTCTTGTTTATTCTTCAGATGACGACAGTGAGGATGAAAATTCGCCTTCGCCTACTCACCTTCCTCCAGATGATTCCCTTGAACCTGAACCAGCACCAGCACCACTGCTTCCTAGATGGGTTTGTTCAACACGAGAAGCAGTTGGTGATCCTTCATATCAGCATCAGACACGTTCACAGTTCCAGCGAGCCTCTTCTCTTTTGGCTCAAGTTTCAGAGACTCATGATCTAGATACATTTACAGAAGCTTCAAGTCAGCCAGATTGGGATACAACAATGAATGAAGAGTATCGTTATTTAATGGAAAATGATAATTGGGATCTTGTACCTCTTTTAAAAGGAAGAAAACTTGTTAAATGTAAATGGGTCTACAGAACTAAGTATGCATCAGATGGAAGTGTTGAAAGAGACAAGGCTCAATTAGTTTCCAAAGGATTTTCCCAAGTTGAAGGAATTGACTATAATGAAACCTTTGCCCCAATATCCATAATGAATTCCATCTGCCTTGTTCTTTCCCTTGTTGCCTCACATAAATGAGAGGTCCATTATATGGATGTTAAATCCACCTTCTTGCATGGGGATTTGTAAGAAGAAATCTACATGGAACAACCTCCTGGCTATGTCCAGAATGACTCTAGTATTGTTTTTCGCCTTAAGAAATCTCTTTATGGTCTTAAGAAATCTCCCCAAGCTTGGTATGCCAAAATGGACATCTTTCTTATTGACACTAGATTTTCTAGATGTCATTCTGATACTAATGTCTATAACAAGAAAGAAGGAATCCATCTCATAATCCTTTTCCTTTATGTCGATGTCCTTATCCTTACTGGTAGTGACTCAAAACTTTTAAACCATGTTAAAACTAGCCTTAAGAAGAAATTTGAAATGAAAAACTTAGACTTTTTGCACTATTTCCTTGGCCTCCAAGTTTTGCAAACCAATGAAGGAATATTGCTTTCCCAGTCTAAGTATGCTTGCGACCTTCTTCGTCACTTTCACATGGAATATTGTAAACCTGCCCCTTCTCCATTCTAGTCTAGAGTCAAGCTTTTTTCCACCTGTACTTCTCTCGAAGTCGATGCCACTATGTATCGTCAGTTAGTTGGTAGCCTCTTATACTTGACTCATACTCGTCCTAATATTTCCTTTGTTGTTGGTCTTGTTTATCGGTATATGAAAACACCCCATGAAATCCATTGGAAAGAAACTAAAAGGATACTTTGGTATGTTCGAGGTAAAATGCAGTTCAGTATACATTACAGTTCATAGGGGATTCTTTTATTGGTTGTGTTATAGCACAAGTTGTAGGTTGGGAAAATCCCGACCCAACCATGGAACAAGTACTACAACTATGGGATTCTTACACCCAATGTCACCTCGATGTAGGTCCCACACTTCAAGGGTGACTAGACCACTCTAGGGAAGCGATCTCGATGACCCTAGGGGGGATTGAGACGAACATGGAGGGAAGTGGAAATGAAGCCCCTAGAGGTCAATTCTATATGGAAAGAAAGGTATGGAGAGATGCCTTGCAAGTCAAGTAATGGTTTCCCCACAAGTATAGTTCTTCTCCAAATGATTGTACTTGCCTGAGACACAAGAAAAGACACTTTGCAACAGTATATGTTAGTTGGATCAGCAATTTAAGCTTGTTGTCCCTAATTTTTAGTAATATATAACAGTATATATCAGAAAATAAATGATACGAGAAGCTACTTAATAAGTGTTAGAGATCAAGTAGAAAATACAAGAGAAATGTTGGAGAAATTTCTATTTTCGGCACACTAGTTTAGTGGGAGTAACACTGGTTCAGTGGGAGTTAACTGACTAGTTATATTTTAGACATTCTAATCTTAGACCATCACTATTATGCATGCATTCCTAATTATAGGATGTCATTGCCTATATGAGTGAATATCACTCACTCATTGATAAGATCATAATATACATTGATTATCATTCTTCAATGTGTATCTCTCTTCCTTTTCTTGATAAGCTTTGTTTGTGTATTCTTTAGCTAGGTCTCCTTTGCAGGTTTCCATGAAACACTAGCATGGTATCAGAGCCGAGTTGCTTGGAGCAACCCAGACAAGCCAGAGAAGAGCGAAAGAGTCCTTGAGTAAACCTACTTTCTGCAATCGTCGCGGCCTATCACTATCGAAAGGTGCGACGATTGGAATCACTGCATCATATCCCTGTCGAAGGGTGTGATGGTCGCTCTCAGACTTAAGAAATTTTCTTTTTCCAGGCATCGTCGCAGCCTATACACAGCCAAGGTGCGACGTCGTTGTACTATGTTATTCATTTGGGGTGCGACGATTCAGTTTTTCACAATTTTCGCACTGTGTCCTTGACTAGGGTGTGACGATTTAGCATCGTCGCACTTCATCCTTCTCTAGGGTGCGACAATTCAATAGCCCTCCAAAAATTGGTTTTCTGCAGTAAAATTACGATATCTCGAAATCTGTGATCTGGGTCGGGCTGAAATGTTTACTAGAGACATATAACATAGGGATGCTTATGCTCACCAAAAATATCCAAAACCCACATCATATTTTAGGAGATATGGTTGTTTTATCATATCTATAGTTGTCATAGCACCACCAGTCATATCTTGGAATCCACGATCTGGGTTTTCAAGATCTTTTCAAAATCAATAGCAGGGATGGAGGCGATGCAACTTCTTCAATCAAATTTGGTGATAATACTCACACCATACAACTATTTTAAATGGAATTCAAAGGCCGCATTCCAGCTCAAAAGAAAAGGATTGTATAATTTGGCAATGGCGACAAAAACAAAGCCTACATCAGTGCTTGAGAAGACTAGATGGGGGAACTGTAAGGATGAGTCCACAGGACTAATTCTTGAGTTAATATCCACTGATTTATGGTTTCATGTTGCTACATGCAAGACTCCAAATGAGATCTGGACCACATTGGAAAGACTCTTTGGAAAGCAGGATGAGATGCGAGGTCATATGCTTGAGGTAGAGTTGAATACCTTAGACCCTAAAAGTTTTGATAATATACAGGATTTCTTTACTAAATTTAACTCTTTGTTATTGAGCTTGGTTGAATGTTCTATTGAAAAGTATACACAAGAGAAACAACTTATTCTAACAATCTTGTCCAAGCTAGGACCAGAATATGTTGTATATGTCTCCAATTTCCATTCTGGCAGATGTCTTTTTGGAAAAAATTGGAAAATTCCTACCTTGGCTAAGTTCATTGAGTCTCTTACACAAGAGAAGACAAAAATCATACAGATGGGTCTCATGAAATATCCCAAAGCACATGCACTCACCATGCATGATGGAAAAGGGTCATCCAAACAGAATGGGAAGGAGGGATATTCCAAACCCTTTAATGATTCTTCAGGTTCCAAAGACTCTTCATATTCCAAGAAGAATAAGAAGGGAAAGCAGTGCACTTACTACAATAAACTGAATCATGAATAATCCACATGCATGAAAAAATGGATCCATCTTATGGCACAAGCACTTCAACAGAAAATGTAACACCATGTTTCCCTCGGTCTGTAAATATAACAATATTGGCCAGGAACTATGGAAAACTTGAAGGTCTGAATGTTTGATTTGATGGACCTTTGTATAAAATGTCGATGAATGTAAATTATGTTATGAATATGTGTTGCATGAAGGGGATGTGCTAAAAGATACCATGATGACTAATAAAAGGTGGTGGAAGGGACCTGGAATAGTTACATTAACTTCCACCGAACCAGTACCATACTGGTTTTTACTTGCTCAAAGACCAAAGAAACTCTCTGACCCTGGAATGAATTTCCCATCAGGACGGTAGGTGGGGAGGATTCTCAAGATTTAATGAGGGGATGCGGCAAGCCGCCCATCCGTGAATCTCTCAGACCTGACCACGAACGGGGGAATTCACACCACACGCAATCTTGTAGAGAAATGCAAGAAAGAAAGTGTAGGAAGGGTAGAGGAAGAGAGCATGCGTGATGGGGATCGTGAAAGAGAACTGAAAAACTATGGAATCACAAGGAGTTATGAACACAGGCGAAGGGGAGTAACCTTCTTCCTCGATTACTTTCCTGTCTCGGGAGAATGAGAGTAACCTTTGTCCTTTACTTCCGTTGAGCTGGAAGTAAGAGATTGAATCTTAGAGCATTGTGGTCTAGCTCGGGGGTGGCTAGTGGTAAATCCGTTTGGAGTCACTGAGCCTATGGTTGGGTGGAAACAAGCACCCCTCTCAGCAGTTGCATCAAGCCTTGTGGTTCTGATAAGTATTTTTATGCCTTATATTTGGAATTGGATATCATGGATGCATACGCATGCTATACATCCATAAATGGTTTATGTATGTTATGATTACCTTGTATTTTAGATTGGAGTAATGAATTCATGTGTATGTTTATATGCCATAGTTGGTTTTTGTATAAATTGAGTAAGTTCATAGTATGAGTCTGTTCCACTGAGAATCATCCCATCTGCCCTATTCTTTTGGTATTCTGGTTTAATCCCTCAAAATCACCTTCCCCAGGGGTTCGCATCATGTCTCGTAGTCGGAGTAAGCTCCTTGGTATGGATACCGCTATGGTAAACCCACGAGGTTACCCTGCCCCAGTGCCATAGCTCCTAATGTGGTGAGTTAGGAAGGCACTTCATTTAGGTCAATAGCCTAGGGACTTTGAAAGCTACCCATGCCCTTATCCAGAAACCCAACTAAGATCAAGGATAACTGCCCAAGGAGCATCTGAAGGTTCATGCCACCCGGGTCTGGAAACCTTTTGCAAGAAGGATTTATCTCTTTAAGGTCTTGGAGTCATGGAAGATTAAAGCTCCGAGAAGATGACTTTTGTGACCCAAGTTCTGAAAGGATAACAAGTCCAATTATTGAAAGGGAGTATCCTTTTGTTTGGTGAACGAACGGACGGGATCCTTTCAGAAATATCCCAGGTCTGTCATTACCATGGGATCTAGAAAAGAAGTGCAGTTGTTAATGCCTCGACTCCTTCAGTCTTCGCAAGTAGCGATGGAACCAGGACCCTAGATTCCAGGATCCATCGGGAGCTACCTAAACCGTCGATCTTAACCCTTGTGTAGGCAGGAGAATGGACTCGTCAAAATATTGAAAGTACCAAAGTGATAGGAACCATCCATCAATAGAGGACATGTGGAAAAGGATCAGTGCTTCACTAACTCGCTGTTGAAGAAAGTCAAAGGGTCGAGTTTTGTGAACTCGTGAGACCCGAACTCACGGTTTGTCCTGAACCATCGGATCACAGGAGAACCATGATCGTTGATCTGGGCGGGAATATATCGAGAGTTTGAGGTTCGGGCTTTAGAAAGGTAGGTGATGGTTGTGTTCCAACTTCCCGAAATGTGAAGTCCCAATAATTTCAAAGGGTTAAGCCCCGGGTCATGACGAATGGTCGTGTGGATGAAAGAATAAGGGAGGAACTACTGAAGATCAGGATTTCGAAAATGGAGAATCATAGCTGGATCACATTCATTGTCCCGAAATGTGAAATCATGATGTAATCATAGTTGCCTATCGGAGAGATAGCATAGGACCGTAGATCTGATCCTTGGAAGGGAATCGAAGTTCGGGAGTTCGGGAGTAGGGGTTTGGGTTGGTTTGCATCTTGAAAGTCCCAAAATGTGAAGCATCCCTTTGTAAGAATGCGGTCATACCTTGTGGTCATATGGGGGAAGCTCGCGCCTTGTGCGGGTTTGCGTAGTCAAGGTTCAATGAGGTCTGCGGATTAGTTAGCAGGATCGCGGTAGGGAACCAAAGAGTTGATTTGGCTCGGAAACGAGAATAAAATTTTATTTTATTCATACCCTTCGCGGGGGTGTTACAAATTGGTATCAGAGCATGGTTACAACACTTGGCCTGCTTGGGCTCATGAATGAGTCACGTAGAAACCCCATTTGATGTACTCTTAAGAAGAGTAACCCTCTATCTTAACCCCCTTTTTCCAAAAGTCGAAGTTAAGACTATTATTAAGGGAAAGAATGAAATATCTACTATGTGTATGCGTATGAGAAATGTGAATTTATGCGTTGGATATGAACGAATATAATGTTAGCTAACAACAAGTGTTTTTTCCGCACGCAAGTGAATGACCAACCGCAGAAAACTACAAACATATATAATGGTGATGCGCCACGAAGTGGGGGATGTCTCCCACAATAGGGGGATGTCTCCCACAATAGAGATGAAGAATCTGACAAAAGGAAGGTTGTAGAGACCCCTCCAAATCTAGTTGTGAGACTGTGAGGAGCCTGATGGTCGAACTACAAAGTTGCAAGGCCGACAACGAGAGGTTGATAAAAGAGCAGGAGAAGCAAATGGAAATTAATGCAGTCTTGTTGCAGATTTTATCTGACATACAAAGACAGTTGTAGCATGGACCTGACACCAGTCACATGGACCAACGACAGACAAAGAGGAGTCAAAGTCCACCTGAGATATGGAAATGTGGTCTTTTAAGTGGACACACTGGGAAGAGCACCTCAAGAAAGTTACACCCCAGAGATAGGGGACGAGCTCAGGCAATTCCTCTGGAAAGGAAACTGGTGACTTGGAGGGATCTTCTAGTAACAGAACTAGTTCACATTCCCGAAGAAAACAGAAGAAGCAAAAGAATTCCAAAAGTCATAATCTCGAAGAATTCAAGAAGGCCAAACCACCCTCTTTTGACGATGAGATAAAGAGGGGAGAGGAAGCAGAGGCATGCCTTCTTGGACGAAAGAATTATTTCAAATTCCATGAATTCTCGGAAAACCTAAAGACCCGAGTAGCCACTTTCAACCTGAATGGAAAAGATTTCATTTGGTGGGAAGACCTTAAGAATGTGAAAGGAATTCATGAAGAAGATATGTCTTGGGAACGGTTTGAAAAATAATTCAGGAAGAAGTATTTGTCAGAAAATTATTTCAACGAAAAGACTAAAGAATTCTATGAACTCAAGCTGGGGCAACTCACCATAGAGGAATATGTCAGCAGATTCCTTGATTTTCTGAGGTCCATACCCTACATAAAAGAAAAAAAGGAAAAGGTGCAACGATTCATCAGTGGACTACCTAAGGACTATCAGAACAGGATTGAGTTTGATGAGCCAAGGACCCTACAAGAAACTATCCAAAAGGCAAGATATTGTTACGAACAGTTTGGGTTTCGGACAAAACCTCGCGAAGGATGGAAGCAGAAAAATAGTTCGGGATTCCATAAAAAGGGGTTTAAATCCCCAAGATTTAAAAACTATAAAAAGGATTCTAGGATGAGATTTCCAACCCAAAGTGTACACCAACAGAATTTCCCCTCCCGGAGCGGAAATAAACCTTTTGGACCAACCCCTAGAAAGATTGATAACCCAAAGAAAGAACCCTTGAAATGTTGGGGTTGTGAAGAAGAACATCTACCGAGGGACTTCTCGCACTGACAATAGAACAGTAGGAGAATTTACAACGTTCAAGAAGCTACCACTATCAATGATGTGGCCAGGACTATGCCGTGAATTTATGCAGTCGTGGATAATAAACAGGTCGACCACCAATATTCATGGTAGAGATGGAAGGTATGATCACTCACCATCTAGTGTCTATTCGTATTGACCCTAGTTCAAATTTGAGTTATATAGCTCCTTGGAATGTTAATAAGTATAAATTATAGCCACATAAACATGCCAAGCCATGGTTGGTACAATTAGCCACTGGTACCAAAATAAAGGTAGCAGAGGTCATACCAGCTTGCCAATTCACTATGGGTGAATTCCCCACCCAAGCAACCCTTAACATACTACCCCTGGGATCATATGACATGTTGATTGGTATGGACTGGATAGCCACATATAAATCCAGATTGGACTATTACCATAAAACCTTAGAATGTGTAAGTGAAGAAGGAATAAGGATAACCCTTCAAGGGATCTAGAAACCTGTCTTGGTGAGACGAATATCATCCCTTCAAATGAGGAAGTATTGCAAAAAGGGATGTCCACTATATGAAATACAGGTGTTGAAATCAGTTGAGGATGACAGACCAAGCCTCGAAGACCATCCCATACTAAGAGAATATAGAGATGTGTTTTTGGAAGAGGTATCGGGTCTACCTCCGAGAAGGGACATTGACTTCTCGATAGAACTTGCACCAGGAGTAGTGCCAGTGTCTAGGACACCCTACAGGATGAGCACACATGAGCTAGTTGAGCTTAAATTACAACTAAAAGAAATGATGGACAAAGGCTATATCCGGCCCAATGTGTCTCCATGGGGAGCACCAATCCTATTTGTGAAAAAGAAAGATGGTACCCTCCGACTGTGCATAGATTATAGACAACTCAATAAGGTAACCGTAAAGAAAAAGTACCCCTTACCCAGGATCGATGACATGTTCGATCAATTGGGAGGTGTTTCCATATTCTCAAATATTGACTTCAGGTCTGGATACCATCAAGTCCGAATCAAGGGTGAAGACATCCACAAAACCGTCTTCACGATGAGATATGGTCACTACGATTTTGTGGTAGTACCATTTGGATTAACCAATGCCCCTGCCACTTTTATGTGCTTAATGAACAATGTGCTCAGCAAATTCCTAAACAAATTTGTACTAGTTTTTATTGATGACATCTTAATCTACTCCAAGAATAGAGAGGAACATGAGGAACATATTAGACTTGTGCTTCAAGTGATAAGAGAACATCAACTCTATGCCAAATTAGCAAGTGTGAATTTTTCCAGAAGCAAATACACTACTTGGGCCATGTCATATCTAAAGAAGGAGTAGCAGTAGACCTTGCCAAGATCAGGTCTATCATGGAATGGCCTACCCCAAAAGATGTTTCAGATATCGGATCCTTTATGGGCTTAGCAGGATACTATAGGATATTTAAAAAAGTATTCTCCAAGATTGGTTGTCCAATCACTGCCCTCCAGAGGAAGGGAGATAAATTCATGTGGACACAAGAATGTGAAGAAATATTTCAATCCCTGAAATACCCGCTGACCCACGCACCCATGTTGAAGATCATCGATCATGAAACTGACTTCCTCGTGTGCATAGATTCCTACAAGGAAGGGCTCGAAGAATTCCTTATGCAAGAAGGGAGTGTAGTGTGCTATGAATCCCGAAAATTGAATGAGCACGAAGTCAACTATGTGAACCATGACCTAGAGTTGGTCGCCATAGTGCATGCCTTGAAAATGTG
The DNA here is from genome assembly GCA_009831015.1 of Picea engelmannii. Lineage (NCBI taxonomy): Eukaryota > Viridiplantae > Streptophyta > Pinopsida > Pinales > Pinaceae > Picea > Picea engelmannii. The sequence continues at coordinate 723,380 of ML776900.1, read as the reverse complement.
GAGGCATTACCTCCTGTGTAGGAAATTTGTACTTATGATAGATCATTGTGGATTGCGACACCTGTTTGACCAACCAAAACTCAATGCTAGACAAGCTAGGTGGATGGCCCTCCTTAGCGAGTTTGATTTTGAAATCAAACATATCAAAGGAAAGGAAAATAAGGTGGTCAATTCCCTTAGCAGAAGTATGAAAGCAATTCGTCTGGCAGTGGTGAGCACCTGCGAGACAAATACCAGGGAAAGAGTCAAGAAACGGACGCTTTCTTCCAGACCATGACCTCATACCTGGATAAAGAACTCGCAGGGATAAAGTATGAAGGCTACCAACTGCTAGATGGAGGTCTGCTAACTTACAAAAGCAGATTGTATATTCTAGATTGTGACAACTTGAAGAGGTTCATAATGGATGAACTACATAAAAGACGATATATTGGTCACCCAGGATACCAGAAGATGTTCATAGCCACCAAGAAACAATTCTATTGGCCTGGATTGAACAAATACATAGCTAATTATTTAGCCAAATGTATAGAATGCCAACAAGTTAAAGCAGAACATCGGCACCTAGCAGGATTATTACAACCCCTACCAATCCCGGAATGGAAATGGGAAACCATCTCCATGGATTTCATCACCGGATTACCAACATCAACCAGACAGAATGATGCCATCATGGTAGTGGTGGACAAATTAAGTAAGTTTTCTCACTTTATTCCCATCAAATCGACTTGCAAAGAAATAGATATTGCCAACATATTCATGAAAGAGATATTCAGACTACACGGCATGCCTAAGGAGATCATGTCTGACAGAGACATGAAATTTACTTCAAACTTTTGGAAATCCTTGATGGATGGTCTGGAGACCAAATTATTGTTTAGCACGGCCTATCATCCTAAAACCGATGGACAGATGGAAAGAGTGAACCAAATATTAGAATACATGATAAGGATGCATGTAATGCATCAACCTAAAAAATGGGAAGATTACCTGCCACTGGTGGAATTTTCCTACAAAAATGGCTACCAAGAATCACTAAATATTAGCCCTTTCAAAGTCCTCTATGGTAGGTCATGCAACACTCCAGTTAGTTGGATAAATCTCGTGAGTATAATTATGATTGGACCCGACATGTTGAAAGAAATGGAACAACAAGTGATTCAAATAAAGCAAAATCTAAAGGTCGCTCAGAATAGACAGAAAAGTACGTCGAAAGAAAGATAACTCCAAGGGAATTCAAGACGAGAGACCACGTATATCTCAGAGTTAGGCCCAGGAAGAGTTCCCTGAGGATGGGATCTTGTGCCAAGTTGGCACCTCGGTATTTTGGACCTTTTGAAGTTCTAGATAGAGTGGGACTTGTAGCCTATAGGCTAGCACTTCCTCCCATAGTAAAAGCAGGTAATGTTTTCCATGTTTCATTATTGAAGAAATATGTACATGATTCTAATCATATAATTGATTGGTTTGTGATCCAGGTGGAACCAGAGGGAGAATTCCTACTAGAACCTCAATGCATACTAGATAGAAAGGAAACCCCACTAAGGAACCGAACCATTGCGCAGGTCAAGGTGCAATGGAGACATTTTGGCCTAGATGAGGCTACATGGGAAATGGAAGATGCCATGCAACAGGGATATCCGATTTTGTTTACTTATGTACATACACAACATATTGATAGATAAAACATCAAGGATGATGTTCCTTTAAGGGGGAGGGAATTGTAACACCTTGTTTCCCCCGGTCTATAAATATAACTATATTGGTCAGGAACTATGGCAAACTCAAAGGTTTGAATGTTTGATTTGATGGACCTTTGTATAAAAGGTCGATGAATGTAAATTATGCTATGAATATGTGTTGCATGACTGCTGGGAAGGGGATGTGATAAAAGAGACCACGATGGCTAATAAAAGGTGGTGGAAGGGACTTGGAATGGTTGCATTAACTTCCACTGAACCAGTACCATACTGGTTTTTACTTGTTCAAATACCAAAGCAACTCTTTGACCCTAGAATGAATTTCCCATCAGGATGGTAGGTGGGGAGGCTCCTCAAGAGTTAATGAGGGGATGGGGTGAACCGCCCATCCATGAAGCTCTCAGACCTGACCACGGACGGGGGAATTCGTGCCACACGCAATCTTGCAGAGAAAGGAAAGAAAGGAAGTGTGGGAAGGATAGAGGAAGAGAACACGCGCGACAGGGATCGTGGAAGAGAACCGAAAAACTCTGGAATCATAGGGAGTTCTTAACACAGGATAAGGGGAGTAACCTTTGTCCTCGGTTATTTTTCTATCTTAGGAGAAGGAGAGTAACCTTCGTCCTTGACTTCCGTTGAGCTGGAAGTAAGAGATTGAATCTCAGAGCATCATGGTCTAGCTTGGGGGTGGCTAGTGGTAAATCTGTTTGGAGTCACTGAGCCTACAGTTGGGTGGAAACGAGTACCCCTCTCAACAGTCGCATCATGCCTTATGGTTCTGATAAGTATTTTTATTCCTTATATTTGGAATTGGATATCATGGATACATACTCATGCTATACATTCATAAATGGTTTATGTGTGTTATTATTACCTTGTATTTTAGATTGGAGATAATGAATGCATGTGTATGCTTATATGTCACAGCTGGTTTCTATATAAATTGAGTAAGTTTGGAGTATGAGTCTATTCCACTGAGAATCATCCCATCTGCATGATTCTTTTCGTGTTCTAGTTTAATCCCTCGAAATCACCTTCCCCAAGGGTTCGCATCATGTCTCATAGTCGAAGTAAGCTCCTTGGTATGGATCCCACTAAGGTAAACCCACGAGGTTACCCTGCCCCAGTGCCATAGCTCCTAATGCGGTGAGTTAGGAAGGCACTTCATTTAGGTCAACAGCCTAGGGACTTTGAAAGTTTCATGCAACCCAAGTCTGGAAACCCTGTGAAAGAAGGAGTTAACTCTTTAAGGTCTCGGAGTCGTGGAAGATTAAAGCTCCGAGAAGATGAATTTCATGACCCAAGTTCAGAAAGGATAGCGAGTCCAGTTATCGAAAGGGGGTATCCTTTCGTTTGGTGAACGAACGGATGGGATCCTTTCGGAAATATCCCAGGTCTATCATTACCATGGGATCTAGAAAATGAGTGCAGTTGTTAACACCTTGACTCCTTCAGTCTTCACAAGTAGCGATGGAACCGGGACCCTAGATTCCAAGATCCATCGGGAGATACCTAAACTGTCGATCTTGACCCTTGTGTTGGTGGGAGAATGGACTTGTCAAAATCCTGAAAGTACCGAAGTGACCGGAACCGTCCATGGATAGAGGACACGTGGCGAAGGATCAGTGCTTCGCTGACTCGCTACCAAAGAAAGTCAAAGGGCCGAGTTTTGTGAACTCACGAGACCCGAACTCATGGTTTGACCTGAACCGTCAGATCACAGGAGAACCATGATCGTTGATCTGGGCGTGGGGATATCAGGATTTCGGGGTTCAGGCTTTAGAAAGGTAGGTGGTGGTTGTGTTCCAACTTCGCGAAATGTGAAGTCCCGACAAGTTCGAAGGGTTAATCCCCCGGTCATGACAAATGGTCATGTGGGTGGATGATTAAGGGAGGAACTACCGAAGATCAGGATTTCAGAAATGGAGAGTCAGAGCTGGCTCACGGTCGTTGTCCTGAAATGCGAAATCACAACGTAATCACAGTCGCCTATCGGGGAGATAGCACAGGACCGTAGATATGATCCTTGGAAGGGAATCGGAGTTCGGGAGTTCAGAAGTAGGGGTCTGGGTTGGTTCGCATCTTGAAAGTCCTGAAATGCGAAGCATCCCTTCGTAAGCATGCGGTCATACCTTACGGTCGTATGGGGGAAGCTCGTGCATTATGCGGGTTTGCACAGTCAGTTTTCAATAAGGTCTATGGATTAATTAGCAGGATCCCAGTAGGGAACCAAAGAGTTGATTTGTCTCGGAAACGAGAATGAAATTTTATTTTATTCACGCCCATCATGGGGGTGTTACAGAAAAACCTTGGAAACTTCATTCTAGAGGGAGTCAAGAAGCAGAAGGAAGAAGATCATGCTCCTAAAAAAGGTAATCATCATGTTATGGTTGCAATTAATTCTTCATCTCACTCATGGATTTTATATTCTGGTGCGTCCCATCATATGGCAGTGAAAGAGGAATTTTTCTCCTCTTTGATTCCATGCTCAAGACCCCCTATTCTCATGGGGGATGATACTCCAGTAGCAGTAGCAAGAGAACGGACAATGGAACTCCACAATGGTAGTTTTGAGAATGATCTACATGTTCCAAAGATCTCTATCAATCTTCTCTCAGTTTATCAGATTACTCAAAAAAGTAAAAAGGTTGAATTTACATCAAATTCAGTTTCAGTAATTGACATGCATGACAATTCCATCATTGCAATTGGTGAGGTGGATCACAAGTCAAGGTTGTATAAATTCACTAAGTTTTTTTACAATGACTCCTCTATTCTACTTACACATAAGGAGATTACTTTGCATGCACCTCCATTGAAACATGCATATACTCTTGTTCTTCCATCAGTTTCAGACATCAGAGATGACTCCATACACTCAGATTCTGTATATGAAAATAAGCAAGTAGTACATCCAGATAAGAAGCCAGCGTCGATGCTTTAGCAGATGCCCAAGAAGGCAGAGACCACACTTCAGGAAGCAGGCAACCTTGCAAGGAATTCATTGTATTCGAGGAGGACTCGATCTCAGCATGAGGAGTCTTCTCATGAATTTTCGGCTTCAGAACCTTCGATGCCCATGCATTGCTATATGGTTCAATCTACTGATCCATAGAACAACAATGGGGTTGTGTTAAATCCTTTATGGCAAGCAGCTATGCAGAAGGAGTATGAATCACTCCTACATAACCAGAATTGGAATCTGGTTCCACTTCCACCAAAAATGAATATTTCCAGGTGCATATGGGTCCATAGGATCAAGAGGTACAAGGCCCGAAAAGTTTCCAAAGGACTTCATCAGATCCATAAATATTTCTGCATATTCACAAATACTTTCAGTGAGCAAAAGTTTCAGACTTTGCGGGATCATCTTGCAGTGAAGAACATAGTTTCCTAGCAGCTTCCATTTTCTTCTTTTGATACATCATCTTTTGAGGGGGGGTTTTGTTCCCACATGGTTTTCCCTCTTTCCTCACTTTTATTCAGTGTTCATTAGTTGCATTGTACATGAGTACCTAAAATGGACTAGTAGTGGGGACTCATTTTTTACTCCATAGTGATGTTCAGGGGGGGGTGTTGGAGAAATTTCTATTTTCATCACACTATTTCAGTGGGAGTTAACTGACTAGTTCTATTTTAGACTTTCTAATCTTAGACCATCACTATTATGCATGCATTCTTAATTATAGGATTCCATTGCTTATATGAGTGAACATCACTCACTCATTGATAAGACCATAATATACATTGATTCTCATTCTTCCTTGTGTATCTATCTTCCTTTTCTTGATCAGCTTTGTTTGTGTATGCTTTAGCCAGGTCTCCTCTGCAGGTTTCCATAAAACACTGACAAGAAATACTAGATAAACTCAAGATGAAAAGCCAATATTCTAGCACAAAATATAAGGTTGTTGTAAACACTTATCTGCAACAAATTAAATGTATTACAGCAAGAAAATCAGTCATTGAAATCTCCTCAAACTTTGCCAAAAAGTGCGTTGGACCAAGGAGAGCAAGTATGCAAACTTTGAACAAAATCCAGTGGTTGGTAAGAGAGATATTAAATCAAGTAAGTTAGGGTTTCTGCAGCCCTAATGTCTAAAGATGCAATTTTGTAACAACGGAAATAAGTATCCCCTAGATGGGGATGCCCTAGTGGTTGTGAGGTGCGCAAGGCACAAGGAAAACAATCCACTCTGCAAGAAGTAAAAATGGCTGAAATTCATGTTTCCCAATGAAATATATTATTTATCCAATGAAAAAAATCAATGACTAGTGCTTTTACTATTGGATTAATGGAGTCGCAAGGAGATTAGACAAGCTACCTCCTTGGGGGTGTAAGCCCTTTTACTCCCCAAGGCAAGTTTCTCTAAGACAAGGTTTAATCTAAGAGGGTGTATGCCCTTATACTTCCCACCTAGATCCTAGCATAACAATACTTGACTTGAATAAAATGATAGCAAGAAATTGAAAACCATACCAAGATCAAGAGAAATGCCAAGATAAATCACCACAAGAAAAAGAAAGCATCATCCAAATTTAGCCTCCTCCATCAACCATTCATAAACATAACCATACACAAGTGCAAAAGAGCTAAAAGAGCCAAGGAGGCTGAAAATTTTAGACCAAGCCTCTCACAAGAGGGAGAGTCGTGATTTAAAATGAGATCTCATGATCTCTATTTATACAAAATTTAGCTAACACAGCTTGTCCACAAAATAAGGAGTAAAACACAAGATTAGGGGTCAACAATCCTAATCTTGCCCCCTTAACACAATAATATTAAATAATTCACTTAAAATTTCATCTTTTTCACAAATTAAACCCTAATATAGGATGATGTCCTTTAGGAGACATTTTTCCACTTTGAGGAGGTCGTTGGTGTTGGAGAAGCATGGAAGGGCCTCCCAAGCCCATGTGTCAAGCATATAGGTGATCTCATCATGGTGAAGACCCTCTTCTCTTCAAAACTTCCAAGTGAAAATGAGTGGCACCTCGCCACCAATCCCTAGACCCCAATATCATGATTTTATGCTCAAAAGTGGGACATTTACACCTCCTGGGAAAATTGTTTGGCAAGCAATGGGTGGGCTAGGTCGTCCAAGTCATCATCAAGTCCATCCAAGTCATCATCAAGGTCGTCCAAATCATCTCTCTCCCATATAGCATGTGAGCCCTTGGCATCCAACCTATGGGCTTGTAGCCCCATGGAAGCCCAGGCTAGGCTTGTTCTCCAAAACCTGTCCATCAGTCAGGTCCTGCAAAGACAAATGAACATGCCCTCCAAGGATCTCAAGTCATAAAATCATGATAAGTGAATCTAATCAATAAATGATCCATCTAAGCATGTGCATCAAAGATTACAATATCAAACAACTAACATCTCAAAGACACTATGTGACTTGTCAAGATTAAGTATGGGAGGGTTGACGAGGTGTCTTATTTGGTAGATCTTTCCTTAGGTCAAGGAGATCCTCCAAGAGGTCCCTCTCTAATCCATGTAAAGTGTATGAGGTGGATGGGGTCAAGACTCAATGGGCATAGGGCTAATAACATACTAGGGTGTTGGCATATTTATAGGCAGAAGGTCTTTGTTTGTCATTGATGGAAATATTGAAAGTGTAATCTCAATAGTGAAGAGAAACAATGATCGTTGGATTAGCCATTCAGAATTATTGATGGTCGTCAGATCTGAACTTAAACAGGAGGAGTGCACAGAAGAGGAGAACATATCTCAGGCATCAGATCTGAGCGTGAGGATCGACCGTTGTTGGATCCAGAAGAATGAGCATGATATTTAAGTTCAAGGTGAAGCGGGTTTACAAATTCCTGAAAGCAAGGGGACCGTCCATCATCAAAGAGGACACATGGTGAAAGATCATAGAACGACAAAGGCTCCATTTCGTAGTTTCGCAGATCGTGAAATCCAAAGGAAGGATATTCTCTAACCCCTCAAACTCGCGATATTCAAAATCACGATGACAATCCTGGTCGTTGAAGCCAGAGGACACATGGCGAGCGATTGGAATTTCGTTGACTTGCACATTGGAGGAGTCAAAGGAATATGACACATGAACTTGTGACATGTGAAGTCTCGAAATGATCTAGACCATCGGATCACCAAATCTCTGGACCATTGATCTGACGAGTAAAGCACCTGAATGTTTGGCACGTGGTCATAGCCAAGGTCACGTCGTCGAAGGATGAAGGGAGGAGCTAGCACGTTGCTAAGCCCCATTTAGGAGATCGCGACATGGAGATTCGAGACGTTTCATCATAGGAGTCCTGAAGTCGCAAATCGTGAAGCACTCATTTGATTCGCGAGTTGTCATAGCTTGTGGTCACATCATCAAGAGTTGGAGGAAGGATCTAGCAGCTAAGCTCCACTTCAGAGATCGCGACATGGGAGAGTCGAGATGCCTCATCACAGGATTCACGAAAATCGTGAGTCGCGAAAGCACTTTATGGATAAGTGCTTGGTCACAGCCGTGGGCACGTGAAGGAAGGATCTTGCAAGTTGCAAGGCTCCATTTTGTGATCAGGAGTTGGAAGAGTCAATGTGACTCGCAACAAAATTCGTGAAACATGAAACTTCAAAGTGCCTCTTGATTAGGCATGTGATCACAGGGAGTGGGCATATGGGATAAACGCAAGACCCTGCGGATTTAATTCAACGGTGTTGGTTATTTGAGAATATGATCGAAGGGATACTATTGATATTCATGATTAATTGTTTAGTTATGATTTAGTTATCAGAACTGAATCATGGTTCTTGAACGATTGGCAATTCATTTGTTGAATTGTTTTTGCCCTAGGAGATTCGAGGTGTAACTAAAGTTGTTGTAGTGCGTAAAAGTGATATGAAGTGAATGTGTGGGGTAGTTGTTCTGACTGAAAAATGAGATAAACTGGGAGAAAGGAAAATCACAGAATACACAGTGAGAGATCAAACTCGAAAATAATAAACAGAAGATTAACAGAGCAGAAGAATAATGAAGCAGAGAAGAATTGCATAACATAGGAGAAGTGGTAAGAATTGATATATCTGAACTAGTGGTTATTCATTCATTTATATATAATTAGGGAGGTAGGGTGGTGCTAGGGAGGACTGTGGTCCTCTGATATTCAAGTTGGTGCTTGAATATTGGAAGTTGTATCTTCCATATAGTTGCAGCTAGAAAAACAGGGTGGTGGGGTGGTGCTTGGGAAAATACAGAGTTTTATGTATGCAAGTTGGTGCTTGTATAAGTCCAGTTGGTGCTGGAACAATTAGGGAGTTGATGCTTCCTTCTAGTGGGTGTTAGAGAAGTAAGAAGGTTGGTGTTCTCAGCAAGTTGGAGCTTGCAAAACAGAGTTGGTAGCTTCACTTTGAGTTGGTGCTCAAATATAGATGATGTATAGAACTTAAAATACCGTCTATCATTTGAAGAAGAAGAGTTTTTCTCCCTTTATGGGTTTCCTTGTAAAAAAATTGTCTCTGTGTATATCTTATGTGTGACTGATGTTATTTATTTATGTTGTTCATATATTGTATAATATTGATGGTCACTTGGAAGAGATTAAAAATTATTTTGAAAAAATCATATATCGTTTAAGCTCAGTAACAATTGATTCACCCCCCCTCTCAGTTGTCTTAGTAATTTCAAAAATCGGTATCAGAGAAAGGTTCCTTTGATTTAAATGTATATTTGTAAGATTAAACATGACAAATCATGAACGGACTTCAGCCACTAAGCCTCCTATGTTTGATGGAACAAATTTTGCCTTCTGGAAGATTAGAATGAGAACTTACTTAATGGCCTTAGGTGCTGACGTTTGGGATGTAGTAGAGACTAGATATACAAAGCCTATTGTGTTATCTTCCAAGGATGATAAGTTAGAGTTTAGATTTAATTCGAAGGGAATGAATGATATCTTGAATGGACTTGTTGAAGCTGAGTTTGTAAAGGTGATGCATCTTGAAACTGCCAAAGTAATGTGGGATAAACTTATTAGCAGTTATGAAGGAAATGAGAAAGTAAAAGATGTCAAACTTCAAACATATAGATTGAAATTTTAACAACTAAAGATGAATGAAGATGAAACAGTTAGCAAGTTTTTAAGAGTTGAAGAACTTGGGAATGCCATGAAGGATCTTGGTGAGAAGATTGAAGAATCATTTTTAGTTCAGAAGATTTTAAGATCTTTGCTTGATCAATTTAATCCAAAAGTCTCTGCAATAGAAGAACTAAATGATCTTAAAACTTTGTCCATTGATCAACTCCTAGGAACTTTAACTGCATATGAAATCAGAATTAGAAAAGATAAGTCCATTACTAGAGAAGCATCTTTTAAAGCAGACAAGAATATTGATTCAGAACTAGATGATATTGAGGCAAAATTTGTGAGAAGGTTAAAGAAAGGATCAGGAAAATACCAAGGCAAGCTCCCCTTCAAATGTTTTAACTGTGGTAAGATAGGTCATTTTTCATCTAATTTTCCTCACCAAAAAAAGGACCAGAACTCTAATGATAAAAAGAAATACAAATTTAAGAAATATAGTAAAAAGAAAAGTTTGTGTGCAAACAATGACAATTCCTCATAAGACATAGATAGTGATTCATCATGTGAAGACAAAGTGAATGATTTTATGCTTATGGATATGGGATATCTTGATGATGAACACACAAGAGGTGAAATGGATGACGAAGAAGCTATGGTGGATATGGAAGGTGAATTAATCAGTGCTTTGGAACAAATTGACAAACTCAGATTTAAGAAGATAAAACAAAAACAATTGTTGATGTGGTTTAAAATGAACGGTAAAAAAACTAATGAAGAATTTTCTCTACTAAAAGTTGAGTTATAAGAGGCAAAGAAAATAGAGGACATTCTGAAACAACAATTACCAGAGAAGAAAGCGAGGTGTGAAGCCTTAGAAGAAGAGATAGTAAAAATCAGAAAAGAAATGGATAATTTTAAGGCATTGTACCACCAAAATCTATCAAGTATTAAAGCATCATAAGGACTAACCTCCATTCTAAATTAGCAAAGGAATCCAAATTTGAAAGATGGCTTGGGCTATGAAGAAGGATCAAGTAGTGATCATCCAAGTAATACAAAACCCATCAAGTTTGTCAAATCTACAATCATTGACAACAACCACTCTGCAAAAACAAAGAAAGAAAATCAGCCACCAAGAAGAAATGAAAGAGAAAGTACCAGAACTGATCAGTGAAACTATCAGCATGGAAGAAATCGACCCACTCAAAGAAGATAGTCTTTTTCCAAGTACAAAGGATTTTTCTATGGATATTTTTTTTTCTGTTCTAACTTTGGTCACAAAGATATAACTTGTTCTTTAAGAGTTAGATATGAGCAATCTAGTTATTCAAGGAATAATTATCTGCCACAAAAAATACTGAGACAGCCAAGCAACAAACAACCATAGACTATAAATCATGTGATGGCTGGGAGAAGGATGCAGGTGAAACATAACAACAGTTATGAGCATAACAATCGCTATGATCTTCTATTCATTGAACTATAATGTTACATCTACAATAATTATGGACATAAAGCTGCAGATTGTCGCTTAAGGAATTATAAGCCAGATTTGAATCCCACTGCTGAAAATTTCAAGGTTTGGAAGAAGAAAGAAGATGACAAGTGTGGACTAGTGTTATCTTCCCAAAAACAAAATAATCCCTGGTATATTGACAGTGGATGTTCCAAACATATGACTGGAGACAAAAGTAAGTTTCTAACTTTAAGTGAAAGTAAATCAGGGAATGTAACTTTTGGAAATGATGTGCCAGGAAAAATAAAAGGTAAAGGAATGGTAAGCCTGAGTAATGGAAAAGGAAAAGCTCAAGATGTGTTGTTTGTAGATGGTCTGAAACATAATCTACTAAGTGTCAGTCAAGTTTGTGATAGAGGATGTGAATTTTCTTTTACTTCTAAATATTGTAAAATAAAGTCTATGAATTCAGGACAACTGGTTGCAAAAGGGATAAGAACAGAAAACAATGTCTATGTGTTAAAAAAAGAAAAAGAAGAATGCCACTTAAGAAAGTATGATGAAAGTTGGCTATGGCATAGGAGACTTGGACACCTAAATTTTGATCATATAATCAAGCTTAGAAACAATGGGGCAGTAAAAGATCTTCCAAAGATATCAAAGCCATATGACTCTATTTGTAAACCTTGCCAGATAGGAAAGCTTACTCGGACACAGTTCAAATCTAAAAACTTTCCTTCAACAGAAAAACCTCTCCAGTTAGTACATATGGATTTATGTGGACCATCAAGAAAATAAGGTACAGGAAAAGGAAACTATTTTATGTTGATTACTGATGATTATTCTAGACTAACATGGGTTTCCTTTTTGAAGGAAAAATCTGAAGCATTTGAAAAATTCAAAGTGTTTAAGGCTCTGACTGAGAATCAAACAGGGAAAATATTGAAGGTAGTAAGGTCTGATAAAGGAGGAGAGTTTATTTCATGGAACTTTAAAGAGTTTTGTGATAAAAATGGAATCAAACGAGAAAACACTATTCCAAGAACTCCACAGCAAAATGGAGTAGTTGAGAGGCAGAATAGATCAGTTCAGCAGATGGAAAGATCAATGGTGAATGAAAGGAATATTGCTTAGACATTTTGGGCGGAAGCAATCCATACAGCTATGCATATTCTTAAAAAATCTCATCTTAGGCCACACAGTGACAAAACTCCTTATGAACTATGGTTTGGAAGACCTACTTCAATCAAGCATTTTAAAGTTTTTGGGAGTAAATGTTATATCAAGAATAATGATGAAAATATTAGCAATCATGATGACAGGGATGATGAAGGTATCTTCTTAGGTTATTCTACAAACAGTAAAGGGTATAGATGCTACAATAAGAGGATGCATAAATTGGTTGATTGTATCGACATTAAAGTTGATGAAGAAATCTTGGTCAGAAATGTAGGCAGTGTTGAACCACGCACAGAAGATATAGTTGAAGATGAAGATGAACAGGTCCAAGTATCAGAAAGGGAAGAATCTGAATCAAATGAATATATGAATACTCAGGCTGACACAAAATAGTAGAAAGAAACAAAACCACCTCTCAGAATTGTTAGAAAGAATCATCCTGAAAATTAGATAATTGGAGATATAAATAAACGAGTTCAGACAAGGAAATTAGTTAAATACACAGAACAATCTTGGATTACTTTTCTATCTATGATTGAACCTAAAAATTTTGATGAAGCCAGCAACCATGATGATTGGATTAGAGCTATGAATGAAGATCTTTATCAGGTTGAAAAGAACAATACTTGGGAGCTTGTTCCTAGACTTGAAGATAAGAATGTAATAGGTTCCAAATGGGTGTTCAAGAATAAAATGAATGAAAAAGGACAAGTTGTTAGAAATAAATCCATATTGGTCTATAAAGGGTATGCACAAGTTGAAGGTCAGGATTTTGATGAAACCTTTGCACCAGTGGCAAGATTGGAAGCCATCATAATGTTTCTTGCATATTCATGTCATAAGAACTTTAAAGTGTATCAGATGGATGTTAAGTCAACATTTCTTAATGGAGATCTAGAGGAAGAAGTATATATGGAGCAACCTGAATGATTCTCATTGACAGATAATCATGATTATGTCTGCAAGCTGAAGAAGGTTGTATATGAACTGAAACAAGCACCATGATCTTGGTACTATAGACTGAACAAATTTTTACAAGATAAAGGGTTCAAGAAAGGTATTGTTGACAGCAATCTGTACATTAAGTTTGAAGGTGATAATTTACTAGTTGTTTTGGTCTATGTAGATGATATTATTTTTGGTTGTACTAATGAATCCTCTGTCCAATGGTTTGCTAACTCTATGTAAACATAGTTTGAGATGTCCATGATAGGAGAACTATCATATTTTCTTGGTTTACAAGTAAATCAGAGTTCTGCAGGAATATTTATCTCTCAAGAAAAATATTTGAAAGAGATGTTGAAGAAATTTCAGATGGAATATTCTTCTCATGTTAGTACACCTATGGTGGTTGGTTGCAAGCTCAGTAAAGATGATACTTCACTTGATGTTGATCAAAGGATATATCGATCAATGATAGGTAGTCTTCTGTACATCATAGCATCTCGTCCTAATATAATGCAAGTTGTTGGAATGGTAGGTCGTTATCAGTCTACTCCTAAACAAAGTCATTTAGTATTTGTAACAAGGATATTCAAATACTTGAAGGGAACAATGACTTATGGTCTGTGGTATCCTAGAAATCGGAATTTTTAGTTAACTGCTTATTTAGATGTTGATTGGGCAAATTGTGTGGATGAGATAAAGAGCACCAGTGGAGGTTCATTCTTCCTGGGTAGCTCATTAGTAGCATGGCTTAGTAAGAAGCATGGATCTATTTTCTTATCAACTACAGAGGTAGAGTACATTTTTGTTGCTTCCTACTGCACACAAATTTTATGGATGATACAAACTCTTGCAGATTTGGAGGTAACTTATACTGATCCCATTCCACTTCACTGTGATAACACCGGTGCCATAAGTCTCTCCAAGAATCATGTACTTAATTCAAAGTCTAAGCATATACCAATAAAATATCATTTTCTCAGAGAACAGGTTACAAACAGAATTGTTCAGGTGAATTATATTCCTTCCATAGAACAGATAGTTGATATCTTTACTAAACCATTAGCAGCGACACCTTTTGGATATCTTCGTCAGAATTTAGGGGTTATATATTCTTTTGTCTAATTTGTCCACCTTGTTAGGGGGAGTACTTATTGAATATATGTTATATTTCTGGTGAATATAGATCTGGTTCTTTCGTTCATAGTTGACAGGGGGAGTATGTGCCTGTCGCATTTCTGATACCTTCGAGATGTACTGCAACAGCTCAAGGGGAGCATGTTTCTTCTTTGACATTGATGTCAAAGGGGGAGAAAGTGTAGTGTGGTAAGGATGCTACAAGGTATAAAGTGTAGTGTGGTAAGGATGCTACAGGGTATGGTTGGATGTCCAGGCAGAATAGTGCAGTTCTTCAGGGATATTCAAGGTTGCCATCAATGCCAAAGGCGGATATTGTTTGCATATTTATAGACAGAAGGTATTTGTTTGTCATTGATGGCAAGATCAAAAGTATAAGCTCAACAGTGAATAGAAACAATGATCATTGGATCACCCATTCATAATTCCTGATGGTCGTCAGATCTAAACTCAGACAGGAGGAGCGCGTAGAAGAGGAGAACATATCTCAGGCGTCAGATCTGAGCATGAGGATCGACTTTTGTTGGATCCAGAAGAATGAGCACGATATTTAAGTGCAAGGTGAAGTGGGTTTACAAAGTCCCAAAAGCAGGGGGACCGTACATCATCAAAGAGGACATGTGGTGAAAGATCAGAGCACAAAAAAGACTCCATTTCATAGTTTCGCAAATCGGGAAATCTAAAGGACGGAGATGCTCTAACCCCTCAAACTCACGATATGAGAAATCGCGATGAAAATCCTGGCCATTGAAGATAGAGGACACATGGAAAGCGATTGGAATTTCACTGACCTGGACATTGGAGGAGTCAAAGGAATATGACACAAGAACTCGCGACATGCGAAGTATCGAAATGATGTGGACCGTCAGATCGCCAAAGCTCTGGAACATTGATCTGACGAGTAAATCACCTGAATGTTTGGCCTGTGGTCATAACCAAGGTCATGTCGTCGAAGGATGAAGGGAGGAGCTAGCACATTGCTAAGCCCCATTTCAGAGATCGCGACATGGAGAGTCGAGAAGTTTCATCACAGGAGTCTCGAAGTCATGAATCGCAAAGCGCTCGTTTGATTAGCAAGTGGTCATAGCTTATGGTCACATCATCAAGAGTTGGAGGAAGGAGCTAGTAGCTAAGCTCCACTTCGAATATCGCGACATGGGAGAGTCGAGATGCCTCATCACAGGATTCCCAAATATCACGAGTCACGAAAGCACTTTATGGATAAGCACTTGGTAATAGTTGTGGGCACGTGAAGGAAGGAGCTTGCAAGTTGCAAGGCTCCATTTCATGATCAGGAGCTGGAAGAGTCAATGTGACTTGCAACAAAATTCATGAAACACGATACTGCAAAGTGCCTCTTGATTAGGCCTGTGATCACAGCCAGTGGGCATATGGGATAAATGCAAGACACTATGGATTTAATTCAACGGTGTTGTTTATTTGAGAATCTGATCAAAGGGATACTGTTGATCTTCACGATTAATTGTTCAGTTATGATTCAGTTAGCAGAACTGAATCATGGTTCTTGGACGGTTGGCAATTCAGTTGCTGAAGCATTTTTTCCCTAGGAGATTCGAGGTGTAACTGAAGTTGTTGTAGTGCATAAAAGTGATATGCAGTGACTGTGTGGGGTAGTTGTTCTGACTGAAAAATGAGATAAACTAGGAGAAAGGTCGCAGAATACACAGTGAGAGATCAAACTCAGAAATAATAAACAGAAGATGAACAAAGCAGAAGAATAATGAAACCGAGAAGAATTTCAGAACATAGGAGAAGTGGTAAGAATTGATATATATGAACTGGTAGTTATTCATTCATTTATATATAATCAGGGAGGTAGGGTGGTGCTAGGGAGGACTGTGGTCCTCTGATATTCAAGTTGGTGCTTGAATATTGGAAGTTGTGATCCAGGTGGATATTGGTGGCCACCCACCTATTCCACTTGGACCCCCACCATTGCTTCTTTCAGTTTTTCAGTTTTCGCACAGTTTATTATTTTTAGCAGTTTTTTTTCGGGTCATGAACTTCCGGGGCCATTTTGAGGCCCTAAATGATGTTTTTTTGGGTATGTTGCTCTTATAAAATACGATCCAACAATGTTGTTTTTTCTTGAGCGTTGTAGGCCTCGGATATATCTTTCCAACGAGCTATCATACGCCTAAAACGGAGATCGTATGCAAAAGTTACGACCCCGGGAAGTTGATGTACCAACTTACCCAAATGGGGCCCACATGACTTTTGGCGCTTCATCTCCCAGGGTTAGGTTTTTGGATGTCTAGGACTTTTTGCATTCCCATTTATTGTAAAAGGGCCTTCAGAGCCTCATTGTAATCATCTTCTCACGGATGCGAGTAGCGGCCACATCTCTTCTCAGAGATAAGCTACCAGCGCCCTAGCTAGTTTATTTCCATTATGTCTGTAAGCATATTTAAGTCATTTGTTATTAATGAAATGAAGTCTTATTTCCACTGCATCTCTGTGTTTATGTATATTTATGTATTTCATTTTGTTCCTACATAAATTCAGATCAGTGGTATCAGAGCGGTCTGCTCATTCTCGATCCTTCTTTACATGTCCCCAACGAGATCGGGGTATAAGGAGTTGGGGCTCGATCTGGTTGAACCTTTGCAAGATCAGCCTCGCAAACCTCGACGACCGCCCATGGGGGAAGAAAAGAAAGATGAGGGAGCAGGATATCCTATCAAAATGTTTCTCGAGGAGGCCCTCGAGAAACAAAGGAACGCGATGATGGACAACTTTGCCCAGATTCTTCAATGGATTCTGACTGGCGGTGCATCGACATCTAGAAGCCACTCTGGATGTGCCTCTCCTTTTAAGGTACAAGTAAACTTTGACATTCCCATATTTGACGGCCAAATAGATGCAGATGTCGTAGATAGATGGTTGAATCTGCTAGAAGGATATTTCTCGGTTCATGACTTTTCCGACCGAGAAAATATTATTTTTGCACTCCTCAAAGCCACCCCCCATGTCAAGGACTGGTGGGAAACCTACTCGGAGAAAGAGGGTGAGGGAGAACCCTATTTGTTCTCGGACGCACCCACTTGGAATTCTTTCTGAGATGCCATCAAGGAACAATATTATCCTGTGGGGAGCTATGAGGACAAATACATACAATGGACTATGTTGCGGCAGCAAAGGAACCAAGATGTGCATGAGATGACGAATTTGTTTCATACCCTACGCACAAAGTTGGGTATCAAAGATTCAGAGAAACATTTGGTGTTAAAGTACCGCAGTTGTCTGCACAGATACATTCAGGAGGAAATGGAGTTCCTCTACATCTCCTCACTTGGTGTGGCATACCGATATGCTGCCAAGATTGAGCAGAAGTTCAAACAGAAGAAGCGAGACTTTGGGTCTGCAAATCAGAAGCACGGGAAAGGTACTCCCAAACCGCAAAACAAAGGACCAAGCCAAGGCGGGGCAGCCCAGGACAACCCGCCAAAGCCACAAGCAAAGAACAACACCACAAAGCCAAAAAAGGACATGGGGAAGTGGTGTGAGTTCCATAAGACCTCCACTCACAACACAAGTGAGTGTCGGGCCAAGCAGTCACTGGTAGCCGAGTTGAAGGCTTCTGAATCGGATGCATGCTCTGACTCTGAATCAGAACCTGACAAGGGGAATGACAGGGGGAAGCAGATTATCGATGCGGAG
>ML776900.1:648792-696730 GCA_009831015.1 Picea engelmannii | reverse complement strand
CTCCAATAGAAGGCTGAAACCCTCAATAACTCGGCCCTGCTGCCAAAAGTGTCCAATAACCCTAATAAATATGCCAACTGATAGATCAGGTGATGGTAAGAACAACCCAGGTGACCGAATCTCCAAGATCCCTCTCAATCTTTGTAGATCTGAAATCCCCTACTGAATGGTGTGCCCCACTGGATGACTGAAACCCTAGATAATTCGGCCCTGCTACCAAAAGTGTCCAATCACCCTAATAAATATGCCAACTGATAGATCGGGTGATGGTAAGAACAACCCAGGTGACTGAATCTCCAAGATCCCTCTCAATCTCTGTAGATCTGAAATTTCCCACTGAATGGTGCGCCCCATTGGATGACTGAAACCCTAGATAATTTGGCCCTGCTGAAGGAGGCCTCCAAATGCTCTGAAACTCTCCATAAATATAGATCGGGACACTGCAAGTCACTAGGTAAAGTCTCAGGGTCATATCTGAAGTGTAACCCCTCCAAACGGACTAGATCTGGATCTCAAAAATGCCCTCCTTCTCTTCAATTCGCCCCACTGCTCAAGAAATAATCTGAGATAGTTTTCTGTCTCAGATTATTTCTTGAGCAGTGGGGCGAATTGAAGAGAAGGAGGGCATTTTTGAGATCCAGATCTAGTCCGTTTGGAGGGGTTACACCCCCCCTCTCAGTTGTCTTAGTAATTTCAACATAGGGGTCATAGTGTTTCATTCATGGGTGCCTTTGTAGAGGGTGTGTGGTACCTTTGTCCGTAATGCACTTTTTCCAAGCCCATTATTTTCCTTTTATCTTTCTTTCTTTCATATTTTATTTCATAATAGCATAAAGAGAGATTGAAGGTCACTTCCCTGGCATGGTGACCAGTTGGTGGGAATGTCACCCACAAATACCTAATGGAAATGAGAAGGTTGGATTGTGATGAGACCCCCTTTCTCTCAGCCATGCAACTGAGAGTCACCGCCCTGGTTTGGTGACCAGATGATGACAATGTCATACAACTAGATATCCATGGACGTGATAGGTTGGCTCGTGATGAAACCTCCTATCCTTCAATCTACCTTTTAAACATTTATTTATTATATTATGGGTCCCCTTTTATTCAAAGATAATTTTTTCATCTCTTTCTTGGGTGATCCCTAGGCAAAGCATCTGGAAGGTTTATATAAGGCTTTTATATTTTACCCAACACCAACCCCTCTGTGCCTTTATCCCTTTCTTCCCATAGAATGAGGGACAAGCCCTTCTTGGGTCAGTACACCCTAAAATCCCAAGAGATGAGGAAATGAAGGGAAATAATGATGGAAAATGGTAAGTATGGTCAGGAACGATACGATGGCTCATTAAGGGAGTTCCCAGTAGAAAACTCATTCCCAAAGAAGACCACTTACTAGGGCACAATGTCAACCACCAAGGTGAAGAAGGGAAAAAGGCATAATGTCCAAGCACATATCATTAAATCTAGATCAATCTAAGATACAACATAATCAAATGGCTTAGATATTGAAATGATTCTCACCATAATATTGACTTGTACCTCATGCAGCAAGGCTCGCTTCCTTCTAGAAATCAACTAGTGCGATGGATGCCATCTGTAAACCTGTGACCATTTGTGGTGGTGAGTGGGTTTTCCATCTGTGTAAAGGATAATGATGGTCATGTAGTCTCTCAGCACTCCATATCTGCAACCTGAGGGCCTTGAGACATCATCTCCTTAGTTATCCACAAAATGGGGATAACATGTTGGTTTCATTGATTTATATTGGGTCGGTGACCCTGATAATTGGAAGTCTACTATAGGTTATGTTTTTAGCCTTGGTTCAGGCCCTGTCACTTGGGCCTGTAAGAAATAATAGGTTGTTTCACTTTCTTCAACAGAAGCAAAGTACCGAGCATCGGCAAATGCAAGTCAGGAAGCCTTGTGGCTTCGGCAGATCCTTTCAAAGTACCCTCTAGAGAGTACTATGGTTGAAGGGGGGGGATTGTTCTATCTTGGTAGGGATCCTAGTAAACATGTAGACAACTTCTTATGGTTGCACATGATTAGCTTGGTTCACATATTGGCTTGGTTTTCATAGTCTTTAGTTGGGATTAGTGTTTTGTACGTCAATTGTTGTGACCAGGGGTTCTTGGAGAAATGTTAATTTAATGTAAATAAATAGTGTGTGTGCATTTTAAATAAATTTGAACTTTCTCAAGTATGTATGAGGTGTCAAGTGGGGAAATAAAATGAAAGGTCATCTCTACCTTTATATTTATATGTACCCCTATAGAGATTTTTGAATCTCTTCCTTTAAAGCAGGCTCCATATTATTTTGCATTGTTCTTCTATGCTTTCATGTTTCCAATTCGATTTGGCACTCCTAACAACATTTCTTGATAGCCTTTAACAAACTTTAACCTTATTTACTTCATTATTTCTTCAATGTTGAGCTCTCCTACTCCTTTGACATTAAACAACAAATGTTGCGACTTTCCCACTTACCAATTCCGTGTCCAACATAAATTACAATAGCTTCTTTGCCCCATGGAGATAAATGTCATCTTCCCACAATTGCGTCTCTTGAAAACACATCTCTCCTCCTACAAATTTGCAGTGATTGTTTATCACAAACGAAAGGCAATTTTTTTCTTGATATCCTTTTAGAAGGACCCAAACAACATCAATTTTTTCACAACATTATGTGATTTGTGACCCTCCTAATTTTCCAAGGCATATCCATTTTCCAAAAATGTCTTCCTCCTTATAGTTATACTCTAAAAACATGTGTCCTCCAAAATCAACATTTTTTCGGAACAACATTTTACTCAACTCATTTTTGTTCTTCAAGATCGGGTACTCTCCTCTTCAGTCAACAACTTACCGCCAACTAATGTTGAACGTTTTTCACAAAGGTTCGCAACAATTCTTATTAATCTAATACCATGTTATATGTTTCAAGGCACAAACACAAAAAGACAATAGGATTTGCACCAAAAACTTGTACAATTCAGATGGCTTATATAGATCGAGAAAATATGTTCCAAAAATGGACAATTAAGGATAAGTGTCAACCTACTTTGAAAAATATGCCAACCCAAAAATGGATTTCCCTCTCTAAATTTTTCCAACACTTATAAACTTGACCCAACCACTAAATATAGAAAAGCATGACACCCAACTAAAATAGGCATTACGCTTTTAACAAGAGGACCATTTAGCTTGTGAAGGTAATATTATTTTTTTGATGACAAGGTACATGGTTATCCACTTATTTGTTGTTTATTGGGTTAATATCTCTTCTATGTAGTGTGCTTCCCTCTCTTGACTAGTTTTTTGGTTTAGAGAGGTCTCCACTCTCATCAAAATACTCCTTTAACTCACACTTTTCCTTGTAGTCCTCTGCTACAAATCCCTCTCCACTCATTTTTGGCATTGTATCATGCATTTCACTCAAACTTTCCTCAGTTTCCCCAACAACATGCACCCCACTAGCACACATCATAAGTTTATGAGTTTAAGTTTTCCTTTGTATTTAGACAGTCATGGTATATGAACTAACTTGTGATGTTAGGTTTTGGATGTTAATAAGTGGTTTCTCTTCGCAATTTTATATGCTTTCTTTGGCCTACGTTTACTTTACATAGCCTGGAGGTCTAATGCAAAGAATTCATAATAGAAAGAGATGGAGGAGGTGTGTTAATATTCCACATATAATTTTTTATGGGAGTTTGAAGTTTGAACACTTCTAACATGAATGATTAAAAGGTTATTTCTTTAATGTTATATATGTATTTATGATCTTTAGTTTCAATGTTGCTACTACATTTTCTTGTCCTACTTCCGGTTAATGTTATTGCACTACCAATGTCACATTGAATATTAACTAGTTATTTGATTTTCCCTTTGTCTATTGAATCCTAGTTTACTATCTTTCGAATCTACCTTTATTTTCTCAATGTAATATTTATAATTCACATAAAACCACACAGTTGCAGTTACCATGCATGTATTTGTAGTCCTAGCTACCTTTATTGACCCAATCTGTGTACAATGTTGAGTTTACAAGGTTTCCAGGAGATAAATCCAAGTTTGTCATCCCTCTTGCAAGGTCGTTGCAAAATCATTTAGTCACAAATTGTTCCAGCAATTGAACTGCGTCAAAATTTGTCCCAATGGTTTGATCATAATATGGGACGTTGCCTATTCTTGTTTTCTATCTTAATTGTTTACCCAACTGTCAAAACTACAGAATACCCAGAGGTAACAGAGTGTCCACTTGACAGTGTTTTAACTACATCTTGTGCATATCTTTTGGATTGGTTGATTGATTATGTCATGATCCTATCCCAACCATTCCAAACAACCTGCCCAGACCTTGTGTCATTCAACTTATTGGCCAATTGTGAAGTTCGATTCAAGCTACAACAATGATTTTATTGTATGATGAGCGATGTATGAGCAAATTTGGTTAATAATATGTAACAATACCCTAAGTTTGGTCGTAAGTATGTTGTTCTTTATAACAATAACCTTTAACACAATGCATGGTATGCAATGGATGGTTTGGAAAGTTACAACTCATTAATTTTTGTTGTCACATAATTCTTGAATGCTCAAAGTATATCATAAGTAGTTGTTATGTACCTTCAATCTGAATTTTGAAATATGAATTGTTTTATTCTCCATTAGAGTTTCATTACATCAGCAACAATACATGATTTAGAGTGGAGTTAGATCAGACTTCATCATTATATTTCTTGTTGTCTCATGATTATAGAGGTTCTTCCTCATGTTATGATTTGAAGGTTTTATACATGTTTCACAAATCATATAATTGTATAAACATGGTATAATTGTTGCCATATTACTATGATTATTCTATTGCAATGGATGGTATTTCATTGATACTACGTGTAAATGATTGCACTTCAAACTCGATATTTCCATTTGCTACTGAAATAATTACTCATGCTTAAAGTGTCTTATGAGAACTCATCAAATGCCCCCATGATCACATACACAATATTATTGTGCCTTTAAACTATAATATGCATACAGTTGAAAACTTATATATATATATATATATATATATATATATATGCCTTTATTTTTTATGATTTATTCACGAGCTTGTCATGATACAAATTATTATTTTTTTAAAATAATAACCCTTCATCGGACCATCGACAACCCACTTCATCGATGGTTTGACTAGCATAACATTTGCATCCTAATCCAGTAACCGTCGGAAACAAAGTTGGTTTATCGGTACATTATTGATAGTTCGACGGACTCCTGATGATCTTATGATGAACATTCATCGATGGTACAACCCACGTACAACAGAATTTGATCGATGGTTTGTTGTAGATTAGTCAATCTTCCGACAGACTAGTGACGAAAACGTGATGGATTTGAGACAAATTGTAGTAGATGATACATTGGTCAATCTTACGATGAATTGACGATGACAATGTCTGTTGACATTGGTCGATTGTGCGACACATTTGTCATAGGTTAGTTTCTCTTACGATGGACAAGTGATGAGAACAACCTAGATTTGGGACCTACATCGGTTGATGGTACGACGGAAGTGTTCGTCTGTCTTGCGACGAATTGGGATCGACTTACTTGTGACAAAGGTGACGCGATGAAAAAAGGGTTGTAGCCTTCATTGTACTTGAGACGTTGTAGCAACGAACATGCATCGATAAATTGTCAGAAAATGGGCCTAATGTAGTAGTGGAAGAAGGTCTCATGTGAAGCACAATTGAGAGTGTTGAAGATATATAGAGATACAACATGACTTCAACAACTCCACATACATGGTTATACTAACATGAATTCATTATATCTTTATGGAATGGGAAATTAAAAAATAGAAATGGAAATATAAACCATCATCATATACAGAACATGCTTTATTCAAGATTCATGAATAGATAAAGGAAACAACATAACTCCATTTAGCATTCATAACAAACAGATACTTTAAGTTTTTGAACATGGGGCCCAAATACACATTCATTTTGTACTTACAATGGGGTTCCACAACATCATAGTGGATAGAATAGATCTCAACACCATCTGCAAGCATTAACAACTAACAATCTAACAAGTTATTTCTATCACTAATGCTAATGATAACGCTAATGCCAAGCCCTTTATCCTAGCCCCAAAGTAATTTTATACAATGATAATGGATAAATTTGACCATGTCAATTTGGTCATTAGTTATGCTTCTTAACCTATAGCCATTTGTAGCCAACTTCCACTATGTTTATTTATGTCTTAGTGCATCCTCTGTACTGATCTTGATGCTCTATTATGGAACATTCTTATCCTTCCATATATTTTCCAGAAATGAAGGGCCCAACAAGCCCTGACCACAATTGTTGACTTACCCTCAAGTCAATCACTCTTCTCCTCTTGCCCTTAAAATGAAGGGGCCAAATTAGGGACAATTTGAAAGGCTTTACCATATGATTTGACAAACTTCTCTAACTATGTGCACCACTTTCCCAAAATGATAGAGGCTCTCACAATGGATGCTTGAGCATTCTCACTGTCTGGTTCTATAGGTTGAGTTTGCACAAGGGCCTGCCACTCTAGATCCACAAAGGACTATGGTTGCTAGAGAGCTATATAGACATATTGTACTATGGGCCTAAATGCTCACAAAGATTTCTTTCTAGCCAATGTAGGCTCATGGAGTGCATCCAATCGATCATCCATATCTTGAACTTCTTGAAACTTAGTTTTCTACTTTAGAGGGTTTGCAATGATTTAAGCTTTTGATTTCATTTTCTAGATTTGCTCCCAGAACTCCTCAACATGATTGTTCCTTTTCTCTAGTAGACCCATCCAATTTTGAGCAAGAATGAAAACGTGTTGACTCTCTCTTGTAGCTTGGTGTAGCTCAACCCTTGCAACATTAACTTATGCAACAAGAGGGCCCACTCTACAAATTATTATTGTTTATGCTAACTCCTCTTGGATTGAGAATTGTTCAATTGATCTTATAATTCCCCAACCCACTGATGCAATTGTCTCCATGAAGTACACACAAATTCATGGTATTCAACAAGTTGGCAGTATGGAAGCTCCACCAATAGACTTTGATATGCTTCCTTGGAAAGGTATTTGAGTCGGGATAGGTGACATTAACACAATAGAAAACGCCAAGGATCGCAAAGGCTAGCCTAATGTATTAGTAGGCTTGGAGTTATAATCGGAGTTGATCTTGACCTCCTTCCTCTTCTTTTTCGTCTTGGCTTTGGTCACTACCTACTTGGACCGAGGACTACGAGGGCATTGAAAAACTTTTGGCAATATGTATGTAACATTTTTTGTTGTTTGCAACTCTTGAACTCCTAGCCATGAAAAAACTTCTTTATGTAGGATGGCCTTTTTTAAGTAAAAGGGGGGTGGAGAAACTATGAACTTCTTGGGGTCAGCTCCCCATGGATGCACCTACATGTTGTCCCATGACCCTCAACACACCCTACAATTTTTTAGGTAATTTTGGGTACCACTTTAATTTTATTTTAGAATTTGATTTTGTTTCACTTATATTTAGCTTGATTCATTGAAAAATATTTCAATTGATTAAAAAAATTAATGTTAATGAATTCTTTAAAGAAAACTCCATGTTTCGGATCTTTTAAAAACTTTCCATGTCTCGGATATTTTAAGAACTTTACCTTTTTCTATGTTTCGGATTGTTTGAAAACTTTTACCTAAAATGCAATTCGGGTGACTTGAAAATATTCATTTCTTTCTTTTTCAGATATCATTTTAACTTTATTTGGGAATACTTTATACTTTATGGTTTGTAGAAGAGTGTATTTTCCATTTGAAGGTATTCTTTAACTTTGGATGATATTTTCAGTTTATTCGGACCGAAATTTTACTTTCTCTTTTGGAAAAAGTTGTAACTTCGCCCAAATTGACTATCAGTTTCAGATGCATTTTTCACTTTCTTCGGATTAACATTTCACTTTTCATCATGTGAAAGTGGGAATTCCGCCTTGTTAATTGGTTGATGAAGTTGTACCGAAGTCAAAGTTGAATTTGTTCAGGAATATGCTCTTTTTCATAGCCATAACTTTACCCGAATCCAGCAAGTTCAACATATGAATTAGAAATGAAATTGATAATCCGAAGTTCGAACTAAGATTTAAACTTACCTGAAAGCATGAACGGTAATGTCAATTACACGTGCAGATAAATTTTGGCAGAGATCTTTGTGGATATTTGGATTGGTGCCAAAGCATTGTAGTTATATTTCTTGGTCATGGAAATATATTCATGAGAGGTGTGACGATGAAGTGATTTATCAAGATATTCATTCATGGGATGAAGTCAAAGATAGGCTAAGGAATAAAGAAACCATCAGTTTTAATAGCCTATGTTTGGATGAAAATGGAGTTATGATTGAATGTAAGTTAGTGGCTATGAAGCTTATGAAAGAACAAGAAGAAAAAAGAAAAAAAGAAGTTGAAAAAGAAAATCTTGAGGCAAAAGAAAAAGAACAAATGGAAGTTGAATCAAAATCATAGAGAGACGTTGAGCTTGAAAAACAAGCCAAAGAAGCAGAGTTAAAGGAATAGCTTGAGAAACAAGAGAAAGAGGTGTTATCCCCTAGCCTAGGGATAACTAAGGAGATCACGTCTCGAGGCCCACAAGTCCTAGACATGGAGTACCGAGAGCCAGACGACTTGAGCATGGCCCCAAAGGGCCCCTCTTTTCTTCAGTGCAGTCCACTCATCACCAACAATAGTATCCATCCCACCAGCCTAGCCCTGAAGTAGTGGTGAGTCTTGCTCCATGAGGTAATGAGTCTGGGTATCATGGTATGTATCACTCTAGTTTTTGAAGCACTTGAATATGTTGTATGAATCCTTCTTCATTTCATGATGTTTGCTTGGAAATTATGCTCTTTGCCTCATTCATACCTGGAAGGGTGACATGGTGCCCTAGTAAGTTGATTTATTTTTAGAATGGGTTTCTCTTGGGTGGGTCTATGAAAGGTCATCGTTTGTTCCCTCCATACTTACCATTTTCCATATTTATTCCTTTCGTCTCCCCTATCCTTGTTTGGGCATTGGGACTGGCTACACTGGGAAGGGTTGTACCTTGCCTTGTGGGAAGAAGGGGCTAAAGGCCCAGAGGGTAAAAGTAGTTGGCAAGAGTTAAAATCCAATGTTGAAACCTTCGAGATGCTTCTCCCAGGGATCCCTGAGAAAGCAGTGAAAATCTTCTCAATAAGAAAAAGGGGACCCATAAGATAACATAAACACTCAAGGTAATAGTTGATGGATAGGAGGTGTCATCACGAGCCGGCCTATTATGACCATGGGCATGTAGTGGTATGACACTACCACCTATCTCATCATTGTTAGCACCATGATTTTCATGGCTAAGGTTAGAGGTTTGTCAACAATTTGCAAAGTCATGCCTGTTAGCACCCATGTTGTTTTTATGCATGGCATCATCTAACATCTCCAAGGGCCAGTTTTAAAAGGAATCTCATCATTTATTTATTCTCATTTCAATTTGCAACTGCGCGCTGCAAAATTCACGACGCCAAAATTCATTGTGCGTCACGCAAAGGATGTTGTCGCGCAGAGGATGTTGTCGCGCAGAGAATGTCATCGCTCAGAGGATGTTGTCGCACAAAGAAGGTTGTCATGCATAGGATGTTTTTGTGCAGTGTATTTCATCGCGCAGTGGGCTGTCACGCATAAGATGTTGTTGCGCGGTGGATTTTCCTGCACACAGGCTACAGGTCGCACTGCTCAAATTACTAGTTAAGTGGTCAACTTCAAGATCAATTTCTGACCAACTGTAGAGGAATTTTGAAAATCCCCGAGAGGTTTTTGTCGAGGAAAAACCAAGTAATAAAAACCTCTCTCATATTTTTAAAATGTGTCATGGATTGGGATATTCGAAGGAATCTTTGAGCCCTATTTTTCAGTTTTCGTGATTTCCTGTCCGAGACATGTTTTTGCGACACGTATTATGGCCAGATGAAGATGAATTTCAAGAAACCAAGAGAGATTTTTATATATAACAATCTTAATTACAAAATCTCTCTCAGTTTCTAAAAACAGTTTTTTATCAGTGAGATACGACGTCATATTTAACGCCTATTTTACCAATTTGTTGTGCATTCTGTTGTATTTTTGTTGTAGGTTATTGTTGTGTAGCAGACTTGTTGTGCAAGGATGACAGAGTGTCCATAAATGCACATGATGACTCATCACAACCATATGGTCGAATTTTTATCGTGATCAATGACTGTAAAGAATATTTCGGTTACGATTATGATTTGGCAAAGTCGGGTTTTCTATTTTTAGTGCATTCGTTGAGGTTATTGTTTTCTTTCAAAGAAAACAGATCCATGATTCTAGGAGGGAATAGTTTGACCCTAGCAGCCAAGGGTGACATTAGTTTTCTATATATGGGGATCATTTTCATGTAAATAGGGTTGGTTGGCAAATTGAGTAAACGACTGCTATTGTATGTAATCTGAGTTTTTGACCGAAATTTAATGCATAAGGTCATGTGATTTAATGAAAATATTCTAGCTGTGATAGTCGGATGTATTGTGTCCCTTTCTTTGTGTATATATTTCGTATTACCTTTTATTTCATATCTTATACTGTCTATTTTGGAACGAATTTTCAAACCTGCGGATTCGTTGTACAGTGCCCCTTGTGCGCGCCACTTAGACAAAACGTTTTCCTCTCAAGCTAACTCTGAATTCATCCACAGTGGCACTCTTGAGTTACTTCCTGTATTTTTCTCCCGCCACACTTTACAGTTTACACTGAAGGTTGTTGCTCACCTAGCCTTCTCCTCTCGAATCCAGTCACTGAGTGATTTGTTTTGTCTCTTCCTCAGATCGACCCCATAGCCCAAGTTTTATTTTTTTGCGCCAATATAACCAGAAACCATTTTACCATGGGTGTCAAATCTAGCCATTGTTTTCAAAGTCATATCCTGGGCGGAGACCACGCCATTTCTGAGAGAGCCCTCTCCAGATCCGAAAGGCTAGTTTCGGGTCTCAAAGTTGGTTGAAAAAGTTACCTTCGTCGTTTGTTTATCAGCCAAATATATTTACGGAGTGCTAACATTATGATGCAATTGAAAATTTTCCCTCGGAAAGAACGACATTGTTTTAGTTCTAAGGTCTGAGATCAGCAGACACTTAGGCACATATTGGCTGTAATTCTTCTTTGGCGACTCCACACATCAGAAAATCGGTTTGAAGGTGATTCCACTGGCAGAAGAATACAGAGCTAAATTTTTCATGGCGACTCCAATCAAGCTTCGAATGTTATTCAGAGACTCCACTAGAGAATGAGACCTGTGGACAAATATATGGAAGAGCAGTATGGAAAAATCAGGTTCTCGAGCTTAAGTTTAGTTTAAGAAGTACTTTTCTATTTTATCAATATCTTCTTGTCCTTTCCTGAGTTTTTCAAAATAATATTTCTTCACTTACTGCATTCAAATGAAGCCCAGAGATCTACCCTTGTATATCCTTCATTGCAAACTATAGGTATACCTCCTTCTTCTTGTATAATCGATATTCACCAAGATCCTTCCTCTGAGCCATATGATGTTCATGATCATTCTTGTGAGCTTAATGAAACCAAAGTTGAGCTTGTACCTCCTATTATTAATCCTACACCCTCCAATATTCAAGAAAGATACAGTCCTCTTAAATTTCCTTCCATCCTTCATGACTTTCCTCTGAAACATTATAAGTAACTTCCTAGGTTCGATGGAGAGATTGATGGACTGTCAGCTGAGAAACATATTCATGTCTTTGATCATTTCATAGACCTTTTTGAGATTGAACATGATGATGTGTCTATGAGGGCCTTTTCTCAGTCCTTACAAGGAGATGCCAACGCATGGTTCAGACATTTGCAGCCTCAGTCGATTAGCTCGTGGAATGAATTGAGGGAAGCTTTCAGTAGATTTTGGGGTGAGAGAAAGTCATGGGATCTACTCCTTTTAGATTTTTATGTCATGAGAAGATTGAAAGATGAAACCATCTCAAATTTTAGTAGAAGGTTTGCTAGTATTTATTATAAACTTCCTAAAGAAGTCCAACCTCCTGAAGTTGTTGCCATGCTCCATTATGTGGCAACCTTTCAATCAGACTTATATTTCCTTTTGATGGAGCAGAAGTCTATGTCTTTGCAGAAGATGTTCAACAATGCTCAGGAAGTTGAAGACAATATTCAACCATGTAAACAGATTTGAAATGAGGATTTGGATGCTAAAGAACATGACAATGAATATGAACAAAGAACAGTTGATTTGATTCTTGAGAAGAGGGTTAATAATTTCATATGTCCTCTTGAAGCTTTAAATGTTGATGATTTTGCAAAGGATTATATTCCACTTATTGAAAACGAAGGTGTTTGCAAGATACCAGATATATAAAATATGCAGAACAGAAATAAAATGCTAGAAATGGCAGAATAACAATAAAATATCTAGCATAATCTCCACAATACACAGAAATGATATAACAATAGCAATAGAAATAGCACTTTGATTCAGAAAGCAATGTTCACAGGCCTCTTCGAGGGGGCAACCTCCAATTGAGAAGCGCTCTGTTACAATAATCTCCAAGCTAGGGTTCTCATACCCTCGACCCTTATTTATACTAAATATGTCTATTAAGAGAAGCATCTAGAGGAAGATCCTTCTAAAAGCGAAAACTTCTATTAGGTCTTCTTACATTCGCCTTATTCTATTTTATTGAAAGGCCTTATTAATATTGACCTTTATTACATCCGAATACATTGATCTACCTATGTGCGGGTTAGGACCTCAACATGTCCGCCCCCTTAAAAACAGCCTTGTCCTCAAGGCTTGAGATGTGGAAACTGCTGCAGAATGGTAGTTGGTTCCCAAGTGGCATCTGCTGGAGTCATATCTTTCCACTATACTAGCACTTCCTGGATGGTTCTCTGACGCAGGCGACGCTCACGCTAGTCCAAAACTTCTTCTGGTTGTAGCCAAATGGATCCTTCTTCAGCTAACTCTGGAAGGTTGGTTTGAATTTGGCACCTGGTTCCAATCACCTTCTTCAAGCATGAAACATGAAAAACAGGATGTAGCTTCGACTGACTGGGCAGAGCTAACTGATATGCGACTTCTCCCACACGCTTGAGATCTGTGTAAGGGCCATAAAATTTGGGTGCTAGCTTCTGACAATGCTCGGCCTTGAGGGAAGTTTGCTTATATGGTTGCGGTCTCAGAAACACCTGATCCCCTTCTGCAAATTGACGTTCAGAGCGACCTTGATCTGCTTGTTGCTTCATTATATTATGTGCCATGACCAAGTTCTCTTTAAGGGTACGAAGGATATCCTCTCGGACTGTAAGTGTTTGGTCAACTGCTTGGACCTTCGAGGTACCCAGTAAGTATGAGAGAACTTAAGGTGGCTTCTGTCCATATACCGCTTCAAAAGGAGTCATGCGAGTGGTTGTATGGTATGTAGTGTTGTACCACCATTCGGCGAGGGCTAACCATTGAGCCCACTGGTGTTGTTTTTCAGAGGCAAAGCACCTCAGATATGTTTCCAAACACTTGTTGACAACTTCCGTTTGACCATCCGTCTGGGGATGATAAGTTGAGCTGAGATGCAATTATGTGCCTTGTATCTTAAACAACTCTTGCCAAAAATTGCTTGTGAAAGTTGGGTCTCGATCGGAAACAATAGAGTGCGGCATGCCATCAAGCTTGAAGACCTGGTCCATGAAAATCTGAGCCACCGTGGATGCAGTAAATGGGTGGGGAAGAGCGCAAAAATGAGCATACTTGGAAAGGCGATCCACCACCACCATTATGACTGATTTATTCCCCGATTTGGGAAAAAATTGTAACTTCGCCCAAATTGACTATCAGTTTCAAATGCATTTTTCACTTTCTTCGGATTAACATTTCACTTTTCATCATGTGAAAGTGGGAATTCTGCCTTGTTAATTGGTTGATGAAGTTGTACCGAAGTCAAAGTTGAATTTGTTCAGGAATATGCTCTTTTTCATAGCCATAACTTTACCCGAATCCAGCAAGTTCAACACATGAATTAGAAATGAAATTGATAATCCGAAGTTTGAACTAAGATTTAAACTTACCTGAAAGCATGAACGGTAATGTCAATTACACGTGCAGATAGATTTTGGCATAGATCTTTGTGGATATTTGGATTGGTGCCAAAGCATTGTAGTTATATTTCTTGGTCATGGAAATATATTCATGAGAGGTGTGATGATGAAGTGATTTATCAAGATATTCATTCATGGGATGAAGTCAAAGATAGGCTAAGGAATAAAGAAACCATCAGTTTTAATAGCCTATGTTTGGATGAAAAGGGAGTTATGATTGAACGTAAGTTAGTGGCTATGAAGCTTCTGAAAGAACAAGAAGAAAAAAGAAAAAAAAAAGTTGAAAAAGAAAATCTTGAGGCAAAAGAAAAAGAAAAAATGGAAGTTGAATCAAAATCATATAGAGACGTTGAGCTTGAAAGACAAGCCAAAGAAGCAGAGTTAAAGGAATATCTTGAGAAACAAGAGAAAGAGGTGTTATCCCCTAGCCTAGGGATAACTAAGGAGATCACGTCTCTAGGCCCACAGGTCCTAGACATGGTGTACCGAGAGCCAGACGACTTGAGCACGGCCTCAAAGGGCCCCTCTTTTCTTCAGTGCAGTCTACTTATCACCAACAATAGTATCCATTCCACCAGCCTAGTCCTAAAGTAGCGGTGAGTCTTGCTCCATGAGGTAATGAGTTAGGGTATCATGGTATGTATCACTCTGATTTTTGAAGCACTTGAATATGTTGTATGAATCCTTCTTCATTTCATGATGTTTGCTTGGAAATTATGCTCTTTGCCTCATTCATACCTGGAAGGGTGACATGGTGCCCTAGTAAGTTGATTTCCTTTTAGGATGGGTTTCTCCTGGGTGGGTCTGTGAAAAGTCATCGTTTGTTCCCTCCATACTTACCATTTTCCATATTTATTCCTTTTGTCTCCCCTATCCTTGTTTGGGCATTGGGACTAGCTACACTGGGAAGGGTTGTACCTTGCCTTGTGGGAAGAAGGGGATAAAGGCCCAGAGGGTAAAAGTAGTTGGCAAGAGTTAAAATCCAATGTTGAAACCTTCGAGATGCTTCTCCCAGGGATCCCCGAGAAAGCAGTGAAAATCTTCTCAATAAGAAAAAGGGGACCCATAAGATAACATAAACACTCAAGGTAATAGTTGATGGATAGGAGGTCTCATCACGAGCCGGCCTATTATGACCATGGGCATGTAGTGGTATGACACTACCACCTATCTCATCATTGTTAGAACCATGATTTTCATGGCTAAGGTTAGAGGTTTGTCAACAATTTGCAAAGTCATGCTTGTTAGCACCCATGTTGTTTTTATGCTTGGCATCATCTAACATCTCCAAGGGCCAGTTTCAAAAGGAATCTTATCATTTATTTATTCTCATTTCAATTTGCAACTACGCGCAACAAAATTCACGACGCACTGCAAAATTCATTGTGCGTGACACGCAAAGGATGTTGTCGCGTAGAGGATGTTGTCGCACAAAGAATGTCGTCGCTCAAAGGATGTTGTCGCGCAGAGGATTTTTTCGCGCATAGGATGTTTTCGTGCAGTGTATTTCATCGCGCAGTGGGTTGTCGCAGATAAGATGTTGTCGCGCGGTGCATTTTCCTACACACAGGCTACAGGTCGCACTGCTCAAATTACTAGTTAAGTGGTCAACTTCAAGATCAATTTCTGACCAACTGGAGAGGAATTTTGAAAATCCCCGAGAGGTTTTTGTCAAGGAAAAAACAAGTAATAAAAACCTCTCTCATATTTTTAAAATGTTTCACAGATTGGGATATTCGAAGGATTATTTGAGCCCTATTTTTCAGTTTTTGTGATTTCCTGTCCGAGACATGTTTTTGCGACACGTATTATGGCTAGATGGAGATGAATTTCAAGAAACCAAGAGATATTTTTATTTATAACAACCTTAATTACAAAATCTCTCTCAGTTTCTAAAAATAGTTTTTTATCAGTGAGATACAACGTCATATTTAATGCCTATTTTACCAGTTTGTTGTGCATTCTGCTGCGTTTTTGTTGTAGGTTACTGTTGCGTAGCAGACTTGTTGTGCAGGGATGACAGAGTGTCCATAAATGCACATGATGACTCATCACAACCATATGGTCGAATTATTATCATGATCAATGATTGTAAAGAATATTTCGGTTACGATTATGATTTGGCAAAGTCGGGTTTTCTATTTTTAGTGAATCCGTTGAAGTTATTGTTCTCTTTCAAAGAAAACGGATCCATGATTCTAGGAGGGAATAGTTCGACCCTAGCAGCCAAGGGTGACTTTAGTTTTCTATATATGGGGATCATTTTCATGTAAATAGGGTTGGTTGGAAAATTGAGTAAACGACTGCTATTGTATGTAATCTGAGTTTTTGACCGAAATTCATGTGATTTAATGAAAAGATTCTAGTTGTGATAGTCGGATGTATTGTGTCCCTTTCTTTGCGTATGTATTTCTTGTTACCTTTTATTTCATATCTTATATTGTCTATTTTGGAACGAATTTTAAAACCTGCAGATTCGTTGTACAGTGCCCCTTTTTCGCGCCACTTAGACAAAACATTTTCCTCTCAAGATAATTTTGAATTCGTCCACAGCGGCACTCTTGAGTTACTTCCTGTGTTTTTCTCCCACCACACTTTACATTTTACACTGAAGGTTGTTGCTCACCTAGCCTTCTCCTCTTGAATCCAGTCACTGAGTGATTTGTTCTGTCTCTTCCTCAGATCGACCCCATAGCCCAAGTTTTACTTTTTTGCGCCAATATAACCAGAAACCATTTTACCACAGGTGTCAAATCTAGCCATTGTTTTCAAAGTCATATCTTGCACGGAGACCACGCCATTTCTGAGAGAGCCCTCTCCAGAATCAAAAGGCTAATTTCGGGTCTCAAAGTTGGTTGAAAAAGTTACCTTCGTCATTTTTTTATCAGCCAAATATATTTACGGAGTGCTAACATTATGGCGCAATTGAAAATTTTCCCTCGGAAAGAACGACATTGTTTTAGTTCTAAGTTCTGAGAGCAACAAACACTTAGGCACATATTGGTTGTATTTCTTCTTTAGTGACTCCACACATCAGAAAATCAGTTTGAAGGTGATTCCACTAGCAGAAGAATCCAGAGCTAAAGTTTTCATGGCGACTCCAATCAAGCTTCGAATGCAATTCAGAGACTCCACTAGAGAATGAGACCTGTGGACAAATATATGGAAGAGTAATATGGAAAAATCAGGTACTCGAGCTTAAGTTTAGTCCAAGAAGTACTTTTCTATTTTATCAATATCTTCTTGTCCTTTCCTGAGTTTTTCAAAATAATATTTCTTCACTTACCGCATTCAAATGAAGCTCAGAGATCTACCCTTGTATATCCTTCATTGCAAACTGTAGGTATACCTCCTTCTTCTTGTATAACCGATATTCACCAAGATCCTTCTTTTGAGCCATATGATGTTCATGATCATTCTTGTGAGCTTAATGAAACCAAAGTTGAGCTTGTACCTCCTATTCTTAATCCTACAGCCTCCAATATTCAAGAAAGATACAGTCCTCTTAAATTTCCTTCCATCCTTCATGACTTTCCTCTGAAACATTATAAGTAACTTCCTAGGTTTGATGGAGAGATTGATGGACAGTTAGCTGAGAAACATATTCATGTATTTGATCATTTCATAGACCTTTTTGAGATCGAACATGATGATATGTCTATGAGGGCCTTTTCTCAGTCCTTACAAGGAGATGCCAAAGCATGGTTCATACATTTGCAGCCTCAGTCGATTAGCTCGTGGGATGAACTAAGGGAAGCTTTCAGTAGATTTTGGGGTGAGAGAAAGTCACGGGATCTACTCCTTTTAGAGTTGTATGTCATGAGAAGAATGAAAGATGAAACCATCTCAAATTTTAGTAGGAGGTTTGCTAGTATTTATTATAAATTTCCTAAAGAAGTCCAACCTCCTGAAGTTGTTGCCATGCTCCATTATGTGGCAACCTTTCAATCAGACTTATATTTCCTTTTGATGGAGCAGAAGTCTATGTCTTTGCAGCAGATGTTCAACAATGCTCAGGAAGTTGAAGACAATATTCAACCATGTAAACAGATTCGAAATGAGGATTTGGATGCTAAAGAACATGACAATGAATATGAACAAAGAACAGTTGATTTGATTCTTGAGAAGACGGTTAATATTTTCATATGTCCTCTTGAAGATTTAAATGTTGATGATTTTGCAAAGGATTATATTCCACTTATTGAAAAAGAAGGTGCTAGTTTAGCTTCTGATCCATCCCATGATAAGCACGGGGCCGATTGTTTTATGTATTCATTTGTAGACAGTCAAGAAAATGAATTTGCAAATCATCTTGTTGAAGAGCAGGTTGATGTCCCAAGATTTTTCTTGTTAGATGGCATAGCAGATGTTGTCGATTTGTCTTTATATGATGAATATGATGATGATTATGATGTTGACTTCCTAGAACAACCAGTTGCATGTTCTCTATCAGAAAATGTTCATTTTCAGCAGTGTAATGAGAGCAATCAGCCTACATGTCATATTTACAAAGAAGAATATGAAGAAAGTATCGAATCAGCTAAAGGAAAGTATTTACCTTTATGCTTCGCTTTGTTTAAATTGTTGAAGGAAAATTTAAAGATCATCACTGAGGCAGAGGAATGTGTGTTGATGCAAGATCACACTAATTCATGGGAAAAAATTGACAATAAATTGCAGCAATCTTCTCATGTGCTTAATGACCCTGTTGCTTGTTATATGGAAGGTTTTATCAGTTCGAATTTGCATCCATTGGTCGAAGATGAATCTGAAAATGAGTTTGTTCAGCAATCCAAAGAAATTGAAAAATGTGCATATGACAGTAGTGAAGAAAATGAAGAGAGTTTTGAACTATATGAAATAACTTTGCCATTGTGTTTTGCATCTTTCAAATTGCTGAAGCAAAATGTTTACAATGTTTCAAATCAGAAATCCTACAGGTATGATGTTGAATATGAAGAAAGCAGTGGACTTGCAAATGAAAATTGTCTTCCATTATGTTTTTATTCCTTTGAATTGTTGAAAGAAAATCATGAGATAACAGAGGGAGAAGTGAAGTCTGATTGCATTCACAGTGACATTGTTTTACATGAGAAAGTTGTTATCAGTGAAGAGGAACAACAACCTTCTCATACTTTTAATGACCATGTTGTTGATTACATGGAAGGGTATTTCAGTTCAGATTTGTAGCCTATGATTAACTATCATCCTAGAAATAAATATGATGGTTAATCAACGTCAATGTTATATATGGATTGCTTGCCACTAGGGGTTTCATTTCAGCCAGCACTGTCTTCTTATTTAGAAGATTGTTATTTCCAGCAGTCTCAACATATTTTCAGCCTTTTGTGGTAATCAACAGGTTGAATTACATGAAAACAAGGATGCAGTGGAAGGGGTGAAACATAATTGTTGCTTTATGCACGTTCTGGAGGATCCATTTGCAGTTTTGTTGGAGGCGGAAAACAGTATCAATGTTTTTTATTTTTTGAGATTTGAATTTATAGATAAATTTTTGAATGACTTATCAGTAAACAGGCTTTGGAACAAGCATGTGCAAAGAAAGAAAAAACTGGATAAATTGCTTGCATAGTTGCATTGGCATTTTGATTTCACTTGATTGACATCTTTTTCAGGAGTTAGGGTAGGTAGGAGTGCGAATAAGCTCAGTACTACGAGCATTTCTTTTAGCAATCTTCAATTTTCATTTTCAGCTTAGTTTCATATTTCAGTTTGGAGCATATACAGTTTTGGGTTTTCAGCGGATGTAGGCTACAAGTTACAGTTGGAAAGTTGAGCTTGGGAGAATCCCAATGGATTGGAACCTGGTCTATTTTTCTTTGCTACCTCACATGGAGGATAGCATCCCTGTTGGAGCCAGTTGTTAGCACCATGATTTTCATGGCTAAGGTTAGAGGTTTGTCAACAATTTGCAAAGTCATGCATGAAATCACCCATGTTGTTTTTATGTCTGGCATCATCTAACATCTCCAAGGGCCAGTTTCAAAAGGACGCTTATCATTTATTTATTCCCATTTCAATTTGCAACTACGCACAGCAAAATTCATGACGCACTGCAAAATTCATTGCGCGTCACGCAAAGGATGTTGTCGCGCAGAGAATGTCATCGTGCAGAGGATGTTGTCGCGCAGAGGATGTTGGCATGTAAATAATTTTGTCATGCATAGGATGTTGTCTCACAATGTATTTCGTTGTGTAGTCGGATGTCGCGCATAGGATGTTGTCGCGCAGTGGATTTATTTTATTACTTTCATGAAAAAAATTGTTGATGATTGGATCTATTTTGTTACTTTCATGAAAAAAATAACCTGAATATTATCGATCACTTAAACTGTCTGCTATACTAGAAGCCATCACATTCAAAGTTATTGGAATTGATTTTGAACCAAACAACACAAAGTTTCTGCTTTAAATTTACACTTCTCACCTTTTATGAACATCAAGGGAAAGAATATCTAAATTTTCTATGATCATCTTCTACGGTTAAGACTCAAGAATTTAGTTGGAAAATTTGAGATCCTTTCAGCATAACATCATTGAAATTGGCTTCTATACAAAAAGAAATTATATTGGTAGTTTTTTTTTGGAATTGAATTTGAACCAAACAACAGAAAGCTTATGCTTTCAACTATGACTGGCTTTGATTTTGATTTTTATATGTTGGGTACATTTTATTTATTATTATATTTAAATTTACAGGACTCACATTTTATCATAATGTCAAGGAAAAAAAAAATCAATAATATTCTAGGGTTAAGACTGGAGATTTTGGTTATTTGAGATCCTTTCAACATAGCATCACTCAAACTTCCTGCTATACTAGAACACATCTTATTCAAAGTTATTGTAAGACACCCAACCCCCTAAGTACCTTCTAAGGGATGAGGTATAAAATTTTCACTTCTCCTAGAACATCTTTAAACCTCTTTCTGAGGTCGTCGTCGTCTTCTGCTCGTCGAGATCTTTCCAATGACTATCATTTTGCTCAAAATTGAACTCTGGATCGAAAGTTGGGCCCTTTTAAAGTTTTAGGATCTTCATCGGCCAAATACCACCTTACCGCCACGTGGAATCCACGCCACTGTATCGATCCAATGTTGTATTGATGTGTCACCTTCAAGTGCAACGTGACATACTGACTTGCGGGTCTGCTTGACATCGAACAGCGTGGCCAAATCCACGACTCCTCCCATGCAAAATCAAGGCAATAGGCGGGTGGTGGAGATTAGTCCCAATCTATATCAATGATCTACCTCTCATCATGGTTCCATTAGCATGTTCGAGGTTTAACGTGGGGGGGAGGGGCTGCAAAACTCAACCAAAGTTAAGCCTCTGGTGAAGTATCGAAGTTGGTGGATTACGACCCCATCTACATGTGGTTAACCTAAGCATATAGGACCGCCCCTGCAATTGATACAGAGCTGAAGCATGTCCTGACGACTTCGACACAACGGGGACCCTCTTTTCCAACCTGGCCTAAACACGAAGTGATGCATGGCCATAGTGACACCGACCCACCATCCTATTATACCTTTGAATAACAAAGCCTAATCCAATGGCCTCGCTGGCACCCCAGACACGTTGTGATGACACAACCAACCACATTGCATAACACATGGCCCTATCGTTTCCTTCCACCTAGATAACATGTGTCACCCATACAACGTCGTGAACAACGTCCTCAAAATAAAAAATGACCATGACATGTGGCATGCCTTTGACTTGACATGTGGACATGCCACGTAGTATGACATGGTATACATGTCATCTTAGGGCACGTGACTCATTCGTTCAGGTGTTGACACATGTCTGATTTGTATTGGATTGATGGTGTCATCCTCCCCTACTCCAATCCTACGAGGGAAGGTTGGAACCATACCCATAAACCTTGAGCCATTGGTGTATTGGCTAATCGGATACCTAGGCCCTGTTTCATGTCTTTAACCAACACTTACTCCCTGATATCGTTTCCAATGCCACGACTCCTCCTTTGGGAAATTAGGGCAAAATACATGCGGTAAAGATCGATCTCAATCTAAATCAACAGTCCACCTTTCATCACGGCTCCCTCCGCATGTTTGAGGTTTAATGTAGGGATGAAGGGTCGCAAAACTCAACCAGAGTTAAGCCTCATGTGAAGTTTCATAATTCATTGGATTGCGGCCCCATGCGCATGTGGTTAACCT
Source organism: Picea engelmannii (assembly GCA_009831015.1). Classification (NCBI taxonomy): domain Eukaryota; kingdom Viridiplantae; phylum Streptophyta; class Pinopsida; order Pinales; family Pinaceae; genus Picea; species Picea engelmannii. The sequence goes on along the minus strand of ML776900.1, from coordinate 674,337 downwards.
AACCACACAGGACCAACCCACAATTGATACAGTGTTGACGTGTGTCCTGACGACTTCAACACCATGAGGACCCGATTTTCCAACTTGGCCTAACCATTGTGTGATGCGTGGCCACTGGGACATCGTCCCATTGGCCTACTTATACCTTTGAACAACAATGTTTGATCTGTTGGCCCCGTTAACACCCCAGACATGTGGCACTGACACAACCTGCCACATTGCATAACAAGTGGCCCTATCATTTATGTCCACTTGGAAAACACGTGTCACACATACAACATCATGAACCGCATCCTTAAAAGGATAAATGACCATGACACGTGGCATACCCTCGACTTGACACATGGACCTCCCATGTAGACTGATATGGTATACATGTCATCTAAGTGTACATGACACATGTCCGCTTTGTATTGGATTGTTGGTGTCATCCTCCCTCACTCCAAACCTACGGGGGAAGGTTGTAAGCATACCCTAGAACCTTTTCCCATTGGTGTATCGTCTAATCAGACACTCAGGTCATGTTTCTGGTCTTTAACCAATAGTGACACTCCCTGATACCGATATCTTGGGTGTTGGCCCACCAGTGTACCAGGAGGTCGACCCACCAGGGTATCAGGCCACCAGGAACCAGCCTTCCTAACACAACCTTATAGACATAAACCCTAATAAATTGGGATTCATATATCCCAGTATACTCAAGGCGTAAGACCCCTTCCTGAGCTTATCACAACATATCTATGGTTGATATCTCTTGGCGTGTACATCTAACGACTAAGGTTCAAGGGATTTAATCTGAGACCTTCACGTCCATTTGGGCCCACATTTGACACGTGAGTTGACATGTAATATTATCAACATGACACATCACAACACAGGCTAGTCACATTGTTATGGTGTCAACACATGGTCGATAATGTGTTACGAAACCTAGCATGACAACTATCAGTTGACGTCATCATGTCATCTGATTTGCTATGGATTTCTGCACATAACTCCCAATTCCATTCGGCACGTGACATTGTCTAGGTCATAACACTTGGGCCAATTATGGTGCACCACGTGGACCAACCATCTTGTGTCACAATTCCCTTGCATGTCGGGGTATCGAGACATTTGAAAGTGATGGAGGCTTGGCTAACTGTCGAGGGTCCATCATCTCGATATGTCGGGCATCAACCCACCAACTTTAACGGTGGATATCTAGCCCTCTCCAAATCCAACGGTCACAAGTCAATGCCTCACATATGAAACTTTAGCACTAATTCGTAAATGGAAAGGGGATGGAACCAAGAGCTGGAACCCTGCTCTCGGGTGTCATCCCATCAGGATTTCATGCAGATTACCACAAGGGATCTCTCGTTGCTCCAGGGATCTGGTATCCTGACTAGTCGGTATTCTTACCTATCTCCCCAATAATAAGCTATGATCGATGGTTGACATTCAATCTTTCGTCGATCCAATAGACAAAATTTCTCTTGGACTTACAAAGGAACTTCGACGTATAAATAGCTCGTCTTTGGACGGTTCATATTTAAAATAGTCGTAACTATCTTGTCCTCCATTGCAACTCTGTCATGAATTTATGAACATTTAAAGACAATTAATGAAGCATTGAGTACAGAGATTTCATATCCCACGACATGAGGTCAACGAGGGTTCCCACCCTCCAAGCACCCACAAACCACATGATAACACTTGTCATCCACGTGACACTCTAACTACCACGTTGGCATAACATGTCACGTGTACGTCGCTTGCACTTGGTGGAACCACCTCAATTCATGAAATTGCTAAGGGAAGCAGAACTTGCCCTGGAACCATTCCCCATTTTCCAAATGGAATACAAACACGACAACCTTCCAGGGTATGGTACTCCGGTCCTCTAGGCGCTAAACTACCTCCTGATCTTAGTTACAATATCGACAACCGAGATCTCTCAGACTATAGATATAATAGTTGTTATTCAAGATCATATTCGAATAATGGGTATCTCATATAAATAATTCATTGATACACATGTTTCCCGATCTTCTAATATCTCGTTGATCATAGCGTCATATTGGATCAGATCATTACTATTGGTTTACAAGCTTCTTGTTAAATTAAGTAATTAATAAATTCCTACATTAAAGTATATTCTTTTAAGTGGTTAAGTACGATTGGTATTTGACCCTTCATTCATTACTAATATTATTATAGTAAAGTGTGTGTGTGTGTGTGTGTGTGTGTGTGTGTGTGTGTGTGTGTGTGTGTGTGTGTGTGTGTGTGTGTGTGTGTGTGTGTGTGTGTGGAGGTGTGTCTTATTGATAACAATTGAATCCCCAGTAACACGATTAAAAAAAAAAGATGCATTAAAACTCTAATAAACCATGATAAACCTGTTGGATCACCCTTTTCTCCTCAAAGATATAAGTTTAGCCCATTGAAACTCCCACTAACCCGGTATCCAGTAATGTACTTTCCCTTGCATATTTAAAACAATCATAATTGTCTTTTCCTCCATTACAATTGTCATGACTTTATGAACATTTAATGGCAGTTAATAAAGCATTGAGTGTGAATCTTTAACGCATTAATCCTCTCCAATTTTTGCATAACCGCACTGAGGCAAATTTCAGACTATTAGAAAATCCTAATTGCTTAAATCCAGAAGTCTTAATTCGGAAAATTCTCTATGGCATTTCCTTTCACTGGTTAGTATTAGAAGTTCTTTTTAATTTTATATAGACTTGTTAACTGTTTCTCTTAATTAAAACGTACACTTTGTCTTTTACTTCGAGGAATTCAAAAAGACAAAATGACTCAGAGAAACAAATCAAAACAATAGAATGACAATGACGACGACATTGAAAAGAACCCCAATTCTTCATTTTTCTCTAATAATACATTCAAGATGGGCATGAACAACAGTATGGAGTGGAGCCAAATTTACACATTCTTCTAGGAAGGGGATTTCATTGAGGAATATGAATCAGATGTCGATGATTTGATTGATATTAAAGCATTTGAACTTCACAAAGTTGCTTCCAGGCCAACTATTTTACCCTATTATGACATGGTACGATGGATTATCTCCATACTGATATGTCTATATGCAATGTTGTTAATTCATCACACCAAGTTGTTGGTTCCTTTAGGCCTGAATATGTTGGTAATATGTAGAAATTAATCCCACCAACAGTCAGGCTTGATGACAATTTCATTAAGAAAAATGTTGAAAAGGAGGAAATGCAAATGGATGAGTTGATTAAAGAATGGTGGTATGACCATGATTCTTTCAAAGTCATATGTAACAAGATCTACCATGTCCCTAGACTGAATAAATCCCCTATGTTAGTTGTCATAATTCTTTGTCGTCTATATGGTGAGAAAAATTCTTCCAAATTCAACTTGGGTTGGGTCCCTCTCATCCACGAAGTTCTTGCAAGGAATACTTTCAATTTGGATCATATAATCTCTACCAATCTTAAACAAGAAGTGAAAAAGTATCAGGAAACTCCTCCATGATATTGTCCAAGGTTTTTTGTGTCTACTAATTTGGAATATGCCATATGTGCAGTTACACCTTTCCCTCTTTTATCTTGGAGTTGGTCTCCCTCTGATGAAGCAATTCATTTACATTGTTCTAAAATGTGGACAATCAACTGCAAAAACCATTTCTATGATATCTGTAATTTTTTCATGGTTCCCATGCATCTGCTTTTGAAGAACCTTTCAGCCCCAAGATTCACTCAAGAGGTTATGGATGATATAAAATAAATTGGTGATTGGTTTATAGATGAATAATTTTCATACATAGGTATTTTTGGTTGTAATGGGACCCCTCATCTCTTGCCCATGTATGTCCCAAACATGCTAACATTAAGAGAAATTGCATATCATATTGTCATTTTTGGCATTGCAGCCACTTTGGCCAAAAATTAGAAAAGGAAATGGCCTACTTTATCGATTTTATTGGGTATTTATACCTTCTCAAGTGCGAAACATGCTCAAAAAGAAGTTGACTCACTAGATGGAATCTGGTTGGCCCAAAAATATTTTAAGAGAGGTGATCCAACAGATGTTGTCAAAAAACATTGTGTTATAGTCAAAATCGAAACATATATCCATGAAGATCATCCTTTTGAACTTGTTTTTTAAAGAGCCATGAACTTTGTTGAAGTATCCAAAAGAATTGATGCCATTAGAAATAATGTTGATTTCTTGAACTTTATTGAATGACAAGTTAAGAGGAAGCAATATTTTCTTAAGGAAACAAATGAAAAACGGGGAATTGTATAAATTGAGGAAGATGAAGAAGAAGATAAAACTGAAACATAACCAGTTCACAATGCCTCTTCAATAGAAATATAAGTGGAAAAATCTTTGCAAGATAAAGTTGCAACAGGAGAAGAATATTCAAGCACAATAAATACCCAGACTCTTGCCAAAGTCACTGAGGAAAATAAAGAGTTCAACACCAACACAAACATGGATTTTTCCCACACAACAGTCGTTTAGATTATTGAACCTATCAATACTACTCCCATAACCTCAATTCCAGAAAGGCTAGTTACCACTTCTTTTGATCTCGATAGCATTACACCTATAGAAGATATTTGTTTGTCTTTATATAATTATGTCTTTGATGAAAAAACCAAAATTATAGAAAAGAGAAAGTCCAAAAAGAGGAAAATGACCCACCATGAAGAAACCACACAAGAAGTAACCCAATTATGGAATGTTGCACATTTGGATGATGAAGAATTTGTAGAGGAAGTTGTCGATTCCTTATGAGCATTTGTTGGTGCAAATAAATAGTATGTGACTAGATTAACCAACCAGATAAAGAAAGAGAAGAACAAATTAAAAGAGCTTATGGAGCAGCAAAGGATACAAGAATACAGTTGGTCACAGAAGCATGAATCTGAAGTCAAAGCTATCACAAAAGGAAACAATCTCTCTCAGAATATCATTGCACAGCTGACAAAAAAATGTAGATAAAATTAAAATGGTGCATAACAAACAAGTAGTCACATTTCTTACAGAAAAAGAAAAAATCAACAAAGGATTATGACAAGCAGATAGATACCTTGACTGCTCAACTAGAAGCAGCAAAAACAAAAGTTGAGAATTTAGAAATCCTAAGGAAAGAAGCAATGGAGCTTAATGCTAGATTATCATCTTCACAAGTATTGTTATATATTCAAGATTGTATGACATTAACTAATAACATGAACAAATCCTAGAGTTTTTTGTTGAGTCTCAGTTACAATCTAAAAAGAAAAAATATTTTCAAGCTATTTTTGATAGTTTGAAAATATGGGAGGTACAAAGAACCATTTTTCCACCAACATACTCAAAAATGTATGAAGAAAAAACCCAAATTCAAGCCTCACTTGATTCTCGGCAAGCAAGTTGTTTGTTTTCACATAATTTCATTGAGGAAACAAGTAAAAATTGCTTAGTCTTATGGGATTCAACAATAGATATCATTGAAGAATACAAATTGCCTCATGTGCAATTTCTTAGAAAATTAGTTCCATTATCAAATTTTCTTGCAGATGTGCGGCAACAAGTAGAATCAAGGACAAGCAACATCAACAAATTAAATTTCTGGAATCTGGAAAGTGTCGAACAACTTTTCAATCGTCCAGCAAAATTTTCAGAAACAATTGATAATTTATTATCCAAGTTTTCAAGCAAACGAGATGAAATTGCTAAGAAGATTTACCAGTGTAAATTAAACAAGGAAATTTCCCAACCTCTATTAACTTCAACCATGTTAAAAAAAGTTTCCCTATGGAAAAATCAAGGACAAATGTAAGGGGGGGGGAAGTCATCACAAGTGTTGTTGAAGTTGACAAGAACATCTCTCCTTAATATCATCTATCAAATCAATTTCAAATATTTGGGCCTATTGATTCAATCCAATGTAGGAAGTAGTTATAGAATTTTGCATCTTATCTCCTATTTATTGTAATTTTCTAAAGAAGAATGGGATTGGAAATTTTGGAGAGAAGGCTATGTGCACTATTTTAAAAGCCTTAATATTTTAAGTTTTGAGGTCCTAGAAGTGGCAGCAGTTCTATGAAGTTTTGTTGGTTTTGGTAGTATTATTAAACACTAATGAAAATTTTATTTTGAAAACCACTCCTCTCTTTTCTTAGCTTTATTTATGAATGAAAGCTTTATGTTCTCAGTTTCTGCACTGTTGTTACAATTTTGAAAAAATCTTATTACTCATTCTTGAATGAATTTGATCATAGATAATATCGAATTGAACATGAGTATGTATATTAATGCATGTTGAGTAACTATTTTCTCTACTTGTTATTTATATGTATATGTCTAGACTAGCATTTTGGCTATAAGAACTATTTCTTAAATATGACAGTTGATCCATATTCCATGTTTAATTTACGTTATTGAATATGAGAATGCCAATTGGTATTTTCTTGGTAACTAATTACTAAGTTAAAACTAAGATACATCTATGTTAACAGTTGTCAAGTTATTTGTACTATTTATGTCACCTGATAATTGATTCTATGTCATATTCATATTCAAATTTATTCTTGCTCCTCACTGGAATATTGTGAACTATTTCTAGATTCTGTTAAGGATAGTGTAGTTTTAGAATAGTGATTAGATTAGTTCTTTATTTTTCTGCACACTAGATCAGAACAACTTCAAAGAAAGTCTCCTTTCGAGGAGAAAATTTGCTTACTGGCAACATAACACACATACTTGCAACGATTTCCACCCCAAAAAAATATAGGCCTATTTGGGGCATTGATTGAGCGATTTCTCCACATTCTTTTCCATGAGTTTTTCCAGGCATCGACACATGTCAAAGTTCAGAGAGAAACACATAATAGATACAATGAACATAAATTGATTTACAGGATAAACACACCACATTGGGGTTTCAATACCCATCTAACTATTAAATAGATACAATGATACGGTGACGATCCAATGGATCTCTAATCAAATTGATGATGACAATAACTAAATAGAAGTTCAATTGTCACTAACTAGAGATGACTCGGTGAGCTGGAAAACATCTTGACAACTAGATATTACATTTAACAAAATGCAATTTTCAAATTTGTTCTTTCTTACCCTCATATCTTTTCATTCTTTCATGAAGGACAAATTCTCATTTTCTTGAACAAATTTTGCAAAGAAATATGTCTACGAACATCTGTATGGATGGAGTAGTTATAGAAAAATGAAATCCAAGTCTTTGCAAAACATGAAGTTCTTTCTTTTGGTATACAAAACCCAACGAAACATTCATTAGATTTATTTAGTTACTGGTTTATTGTTCTAATAGTCAGTGATTCAGTGAAAACTCCAGGTTCATCATTGTTGTATTAGTTATGTTGAAGTTTCTTGAAATGTTGCTAAAACGAACTCCATTATTTTGTCACTGATTTATTTCATGGGTTTGTTTGTTTTATGGAGGGTGACATGCATCTTATTGTTCCTTTGAGACCTAATCTGGGCATGGAGGTATAGCCAGATCTAGATAAGGAGGTATGACCAATTTTATAGGAAGCATTGAAGGGTCCCTAACTGAGAAACTCAATAAATCTAATTTTCATCACACAATGAACTTGAGAAGTGCAGAGGCCTGTAAGAAATTTTATGGAAAAAAAAAAAAAAAATGGCAGTTGATCGTTCAGATCCTTCAAATCAGCCTCTCTGCATAATGTGTTGGTGTAACCCTTAATATGTTTATGGATAAGAAACCATGCCAAGGAATCCATAAAATTGATTAGTTTTGTTTAATTTGTTTTGTCCCAAAACAGAGTGTTTTGGTGCTTTACTTTAGGTCCTTAATTACCAATCTTTAGAGATTAAAGATCAATATCTATGTTTCATACAATTAAATATTTTAATTAGAGAGAGAAGAGGCCAGAAAAACAAAATCTGTGTGCAAAACAATGTATCCTTTGATAAATATTATTTTACTTTCAGAAAGAAGAAATGATAACAAAATATGTATCTGAACCATAATATAATTTGAACAGAAAGGAATAATTTTTTTTTCCTATCCAAAATGGTTTAACAAAAATTAAGTGCAGGTCCTCCTAATATTCAAAATATGTCAAAGAAATTTGTAACTTTAAATGATCTTTTTCATTGTTTGCAATAGTAGTTGTTCTGCTAAATTATCAAAATCATGACAGCAAATATATTCAAGAGGAATTTATAAACATAGAGAAAACATCAACAACAAAATTCACGTGAACCGAGGCATGGGAATTTGGATCACTCAAAACTTGTGAAATTTTATTAAAGATCTTATCTTTCCCGAGCCCCCCCAAAAAAAAACCATTTGCATCAAGTCTTTCATAGACATTTATACAAAATAGGTCATAACCGAATATGGTTATCAGATATTATTTCCTATCCTTTCGTATACAAAATATCTTTGACTTCCAAAAGATATGAAGATCAAAAGACAACTATTACAATCCCTGATTTTCTTCAATTACCTTGCTGAGTCATTTTTTCAACAATTGCATGAAAAGTTTCCATGTTTCACTTGATGGATACTAGAATGACCTCATTTGTTTGAATGCAATGTCTAGCTCGAACTATTTCTCATATGTAGGAGGATTTGAAAATATATTTTTAATTTTCCAAAGGTAGAAATCATCTATGGGAAGATCCACAATAGTTTTCCCTCTTAAACTTTCAGCCATATCTTGGAACTTTGTCTCGTTTTCTCTGGCTATGAATAAATTGTTTCTGTAAATTTTGAATGATAAGAATTTTCCTTATCATTCCAAGTTGAAGGTAACCCCATCTTGACTACGTTTTCAAATTTATTTCTGAAAGAGTCAATGTTTTTCTTCACCACTATGCATTTGTTCAGAGCTACTTGGAGTAAAAAAAATATTGTAAAAATCTTTTCAGCCTCCATAACCATTGTGGTTATGTATTTTACACCTTTTCTTTTTAGTACTTCACTGAAATTTGAATTTAGGAACTTGATAACTTGGGTAGAAACTTGTGGTCGAGTTCCTAATTCCTAGAATGTTTTCTTTATAACTTCATTTGCTTCGTTTGTTAATAGGATCTCATCATCAATTATCTTGAAATAATCCCATATCTTGCAAAATTCATTTATGATTTGTCTGGCCCCTACTAAATAATATTTGCATGAAAATTTGTTCTTCAATTGTTGCATGTATGTAAGCATCTTAACTTTCATCTTTTGATCTTTTGCAATGACTTTATCCTTGTCCTTGATTTCTTTACCCTGTGTTGCAACTGTTTTCTTCAATTTTTCAATCTCATCTCCTTTCAGATTCAAGTTTATCAGTGCTTTTGATAATCCATATGTTGGATCTGTTGATGTTGTTGCTTGTGATGAAGAAGATCCTCCTTTTAAAATTTCAATATGTTTTTCCTGCAATTCCATTTGCACCATTTTCTTCATGAGTTGATCCTTTTCTACTTGGATCGCCTGCAACTCTGGAGTCTACACATGTTCACTTCCAAGGATTTTAAGCCTTATTTTGAGTGTCTGGATCTTTGTATCTTTAGTTTTCACTAGGGCTTGCACAGATGCCACATCTTGTGTATTGGCTCCTAAGTCCATCACCCATTGCTCTAATTCCTCCACTCCTATTTTTTTGGTTCTATTTTCCAACTTCTCATTTTCAAGTTGGTTTCTAAGCTTCTCATTTTTAACTTGTAGCTTCTTTATTCCCAGGTTTGTCATCATCACATCTTTATTTACCATTTCTCCAGTCTGTCTATGCATGTCCATTTTATCCAGTGGATGCACTACATTCAGATCAATAGACACCTTGGTGACCTTCTTATGTTGTTTTGGCTCCATCAATTTTATACTCAATCTACCTTTTTCATAATAAATAGTAGAGAGAATCCTTGTCTGGGATCCTCTTGATCAACGATTCCGGGAATAATTTTTTGCTTAATCTTTGAGGAATTGTTTTTAATATCCATGAATTGATTAACATAATCAATCTACTTTGATTGATTTGTAGTCAAAAACTATTTTTCATTCTGACCCTATCTACTCTTAGGCTTCTCTGATGATGACACTTTAACAATTAAAACAGGTCCTTTTTCCATTGGTGCTACTTCTTCTTGTAATTCTTGATCTTCCTCTTCATCGGGTACCTTTGTCTTCTACATGTTTGTTGACTTCTCTTCCTCTGTTTCTAAATCCTTTGAAGCTGATTATGTAATCTCTCTCTTGTATGTCCTCTCAAAATTATTAGGGGTCTCTGTGACTGGAGTGACTGGAGACTTCAAAGGTTGCTCTGGTATTGTACCATGGACTTGCAACATATTTTGCACATCTTCCCAGTTTTTCTGGTTTACCAATAGCTCCGACTCATCTTTTTGTTGATGATGATAAGGATTCTGACCGTGTGGAATCCTCTTTGATGAAATAAAAGCATGAGGGTCATATATCCATGCTTATCCTTGTTGAAATCCCATAGTTGACAAAACCTTGGCTGTTACTTGCAATGATGATCTGGAATTGACAATAAAAGGTCCTACTTATTTTTTCAATTTTAAAGCAGCCTTATATTTTATTGATACAAAATGAACAACATCTTAATTCAATATTTGTTTAATGTATTCAAGTGCAAATATTATGGGAGTCAAGAAAATAGGTAAAAGAAAGGGTCGAAGTTCACAACCATAGACTCTGATTTCAGTGTAATTGTCAAATATATACCAGTCTCCTACTCTCTTATCTGGGCTCATCTGTAATAGTTTTTTGCATTCAGGGAAAATTCTTGGGGGAATTTCATTATATATGATATGGTAAGATTTTCACATAAACATGTCAATATACTCTGAGAATCCAACATTCAGAGGCTTCTTCTTAATCATAGCAGTCCAATGAATGACTGAAACTGGGTGACCAATATCATCTTCAACTTTAATCCAAGGCATGCAAAATGGGTGGCTTGAGAAAACAAAAATAGATGAACAAGGTAAGATTGGTATCTGAAACTTCTAAGAGACTCAAATTTTGATAGTTGATAATGGAATTGATTAACTAGAAATTTGGTAAAATTGAATTCGGTCAAGGGTTTAGATGCAAATGGATAAATTGACACCATAATCCCTAACACAAACTCATCAACCACAAGGTCATTATCTTTTCCCAAAATTACAGAAATCATGGATATATTTTTTCTTGAAATTTAAGGAAACGGGCTAGATTCGAGAGTAACGTTATATGCAAGGACATCAAGATTCTTGCACATATAAGACTGTAATAGAATGACTCTATCATCAAGTTTTAATTCTCTAAAACATTTGGCCAATACAATCTCATTTAAATCTTCATTGTGAGGGTTTAATGGCCACCTTAACATTTCAGTAATGGATTGGGAAATCAGTTCAATGAGTACAAACCCATATGTGGAAATTATAGCTCTTTTAGAGGGAATGTACTTTGAGGCACTCCAGATCATGAACTTAGAAAAATCAAAAACTTGGGGTACCGGAAATTTTGCTAAGTTGGATTCCCATGCATTATAATGATTGACCATATTTCTAAAATTATGGATAGCTTGTTGGTATAACTCAAAAGGATCAAAAGATAGGACCAGGTCGAAGATATCCTTGTCTTTTTCGACTAAATCCTCTTCCTCGACATTTAATTTTTTCTTGGTTTTAGTGGATTGACAAAAATCAATTTTAATAATGAAAATTGAAAGAGTTAATGGATTTCGAATTACCCATACAATGGAGTTCGAATCACCAATACAGAAACTCGTTCTGGAAAGGACTCAAGCCAGAATGTCAATGGAAAATAGCGCTAGAATATTTTACCGGGCGCTTGAACTCTTCGTAAATCCCAAATAAACCAACAATTTTCGTCTATACCCCCTTTTCAAATTAACTTTGGATACGTGGCAGTTCAGGATTAGCGAAAAATCAATATGAAAAGTCAAATCAAATTACTATTTACCTTTACCACCAGTTATAATCATATGGGGCACGTAGTTTTCCCACGTCGATTGCACAAGGGTCGGGTGTGGTTAGGCTAACTACAGGTCGGGGTGTGCACAATCGATGCATTCCCAACACGTCCATAAATCTTTAATTGGGGTTGAGTTTCACAACCCCCCCTCCATTGTGTTAATCGTCGTACATGCAGGGGGGGCATGATAGATTGTAAATCGTCCATCATAAAGTTAGGGTGCTACATTGGCCTTCAACTTTCACCTCGTATTGCAGAGGTGACGATGGAATGCATTAATACCTCTGCTTAATATTTATTGTTGATCAGATCTATGTAATCAATGTCTTAACAGTCTAATCATAGTCTGACGCCTCAAAACATGTGTTTGAACTTTTAAATAGATTCATGTATCATTTAAAAAACATTGAATTAACAATTTTACAATTACTGGAATGTCAGGTTGTCGATCCACCAAGTTGTTTCTTTGCATTTACATAAACAATGCACCGGGGGGGGGAATAGGTCGATACACCGGGATCGGGAGATCGGGTGTCGGGGCACCGGGATACCATTGCCCACTTGATTTCACGATACGTCGGGGCCGATATAATCCCCGATCGATCATGATTTAAATTGTTGTGATGGCGGCGTGCATTTAACACTTTTTACTTCTTACAAAAATATATTTATTCCTTCTAGGATAAAAATTTATTGTTGCATGGATATGAATAAGGTCATATTTATTTCCACATCCTCGCCTTCTGGAAGGTCAAAATTCGATTTGATTTGTTTTTGGGGGGGTCCTATGCGCATGCATCACAATGAATCATTGCTTATGAAACTCCATGCAAACGACATCTCAGTAGGGACATTGTCACTACAGTTGCACTTGTTTAAAATGGTTTTCAAATTTAAGACAAAAAAATGCATTAGTTGCCCAATTACAATGTTTTTTGGGGAAAGTTAAAACTTATTGTCAATCATATTAATAGATCTTTTTTATTTTATTAAATTTATTTTTAGTTAACCTTTTAATGTAACTCAACTATGGTTATATGGATTGTACATAGAATGTAGTCTAGGAGGTGAGTTGTCAAATCTACCTTCCCCATATAATGACTAATTCATATTTTTTTTAATATATTTCTTAGGAGGCCCATTTTTTACCTCAAAATTCCCTTAATGATCCAAATCTTCAGATCTTTCAATAACTTCAATTTTTAAGAAACCCGATTTATGTATCCTGGATATGGAACCTCGCATTGAGTGTGTGGAACCCTGAGCTAACGTGCCTCCTCCGAAGCGTGCCATATGTCCTTCCAGTGTTGGTGGCCTTCCCTCTTTGTGAACCTGACGTGTCTCTTGAATCAGACGTGGATTCCAACATGTCATTTACCTATACCGTCCTATGTGGCATTCAAAATCCAGAAATCCAAAAGTTTCAACATTTCACATTTTTTAGAAATTTTGGATCCCATATGTGGAACCATGACCTCCCATGATGGGACCTTGACCTCCCACTACCCAATGGTTGTTTTGCATTTGTCTCACCCATATTTGTATTGTCTTGTTTAAAATATGACATATACACATGATTATTCGCTACATGATAAGCCATGTGTCATCTTAGCCACCTATCATCTAACATATTGATCCTACTTGACCTCTGACGTATAATTTGATTTGTCCTATCTATGTGGCATCTAGACATCCAAAAATATAGAACTTTCAATTATTCACATAATCTTGGATCCCACATGTCCACATCATATATACCATCCATCTCTGCGTCATCCTCCAACTCATACCCACGTCAGATTTGGTTTCTAGCTTGGTTCCAAGGTAATCCTACATGTTTTCTACGCGACAGGTGACGTGTCCTAACTCTATGTTGCATCTGGATCCCATATATGCTCCATGAAAGGTCCTAAAAGGTTATCATGTGCATCGTGGTCTATACTCCCAATGGCTTCACACATAAGTTATATGTGAAGGATTGAACTATATAAACCATTCATTGTTAAATCCCCTGGTGTATGTGGGATGTTTCTCTGAACTCACATATCAATGGTCGAGATTTGCATGGGAAAATAATCAACGGATGTTGAGTCACGTGGTTCTTCAAGTCATAACTCGAGCATTTGTTGGTCAAATCAAGCAAATGAGGGATCGATGGAAAGTTCAGAAGACAAGGAATAATTTGATGAATATTTTGCAGGCCTAATTGATCTTTAAATTGCTTAAATTGTAACAAATGTGAATCTCTCTGATGTTCTCTAAATTTATGCATTATTCATCACTAGTATTTGACTTTATTTATATTTTGGCAGAAAAACAGAAGAGAGGTAGTGCCAGTTATCCAATCAGGAACATGAATCGTGAAGATGGATGAGATTGAAGGATCTAGGATACAAAATAAATGTCTAATATGATGATGACATCAAAGAATTTGGATCAATCAGGGAGACCAATAACAAAATAGAAGCTTTTGTAACATAATGTAATTAATCTCCTTCTTTGAAGAGATTGAGTAGAAGAAGAAGATTGAGTCAAACTCTTAATGAAATGAGGTTATAAAAGGAGAACACTTCTATAGTTGAAGAGGGGGGGGAGCAATGAATGAAAAGAAGACTTTGATATTACTATCAATCTGGATTCAAATGCTTGGTTTTCTTTAGGGTTGGAATTCTCAAACTTGAGACTTATATATTGTTATCAATTTTAATAAGAAATTGAAGGCATGAAACATTTTGGATAAATTTGTTCAATTGGATGCTTTAAGTTGTGTTGCGGAATTTCTGTGAGTTATGCAATTTTAGTATTTGATGATTTCATATAAAATTATTTTTTTTGAAATACAAATCTTTTCAATTAGTTAATTAGATATAAGAATGCATATGATGTTTTAGATAATTTCTTATTCTACAAGCATTACATGTATCTGAGCTTAATAATTACTGAATTGAGGAACTATTTCATTAATTAGTAATTTATCTTCCAGTCTATATTTAATTTTAATTACATTTGATCCTAGATATCTAAGATATATTAGTTAGATATAGTATAGCATAGATAGTTATATTTTAGGTGTTTTAGATTGATTATTTCAAATGAGATAGAAGTTAAAATGATTCCAACCCTTTTTGGTGGCAACCGGTCCCCCATACCATAGGAGATCGTCATCCCAAATGAGAGTGAACCTAATTGGGACTTTCCATCGGGTGATTCTTCGTCGTTGGTGGTAGGAATTTTCCCGATCGTCAATAGGTGCCCACCAAAGTATGAGACTAATATCATTGACATGTATGAAACCAAACCCAATAGCTACAAAATATGTAAATGGTGATATTTTCATAAAGTAGACACTCGTGATGAAATAGGATGTTGGCTCCTCTATAGGAAACATGCAAACACGAATCAAACCAAATCATTTGACCAACCCGAAAACCTAAGACCATCATTGTGGAAGAAAATTACAATCTTAGAATCTACTAGGATTCTCATAAGTCTAATTATGATCCTTCTCATAATTTGAATATGATTCTTCTAACAAAGTAGAGTAGGTTCCCCATACCAAGTATCTCGAGAAGAAAGGGAAGAAGTCCTCAACCTTTATTTAGGTCAACCTTCTCCTAAGTGTCTAGAGGAGCTCAATGTCTTGGTTCCACATGTTGATTCTAAACACTAGGTTGGTGTTGTGATTCTTGTTTATCATAGAAGGATTGTCCCCCTTCCCAAGCCAATTGATCTTAACATGATCCTCCTTGCTCACCCAATCAAATCTCTTGTAGCTCCTCCACCTCACAAGCACTTTATCCTCCTTACATTTGATGGTATTCTTCTCATTCATTGGATTCAAACCAACTTTTAGACACGTGTGAGAGGGTCATTAATGCCTCTTTTACTCTCTTTTCCTCTTGTTACTTATGGAAAATCTCAATCAACTACTCCCTCTTCCTTATCCTTTTTGTAAGTTGTGGATTCCCATAACTCGAGGATCTCTACTCTAGAATTATTTGGAGCTTCTCATGGTTAAGAGTACCTATTAATCAAGGCTCTCTCTGATTGTGAACTTGATCTTGCCAAAGCTCATCTTCCCTCCCATAAATAATGAAATTCTTATGCAAACAAACCATTCATTCATATTCATAGTCGACCTCAAATTTACTGTCAACGTCGTTTTTGTTCCAACCTATCGTACCCTCATGGTTTCCATATTTGTCCCTACCTCTTGGATCCTCATGGGGTTTAACAAATTTGAAACTAAACCTCATGGAAGGATTAATATCCCTTTGAACCTTGGCCCCAAGACTGTGGACACCCAATGTTTTTTGCTTTAGGAAGAGTTGGGGTACAACATCCTCCTTGGTCACCTCTGGTTAGATGTAATGTTGGTTATCCATTGCACCTTCACAAGGGAAGCTTCCTTCTTCCATGAAGGTTTATATTTCTTTATTCATCACAAACTTGCTCCCTTCTTTACCTACAGCCTCCCTTAGGGTACCTCTCCAGTCTCCTTTGTGCAATCTCATGTTCCTCAATCATATTTAGATGTTACCTCTTCAAATATGTACCTCGCCTAGTCAAAATTACCATTTAAACTTGTGCATATATTTGTTGAAATTGATTTGGAGGAATTGATCCTAGAGGCCAACCCCATTATCAAGAACATCCTTGTCTAAACTCTCCTTCCTTGTTCTTGTCTTGTGGTGCTCTAGGTAATTTCCATCGATCATGCTTCTATTTTCCCTCATCTTTGATGATTAATCATTGTAGGACTTATATGTCAACAGTATCCTTGCCTAAGATACATTTCACTTAGCTGAAATTAGTCATCACATCCATGATAGTCTCATTTCGAGGGGGTCACTATCGTCAATGCATTGTATAGAACTGCATATTTATGGATGACCTACCTGACCTAGTTGGCATCACCTCCTATTTTTTATTTTTTATTTTGATTTGTGTTTCATGTATCCTCTCCTTCGAATAGAATGAATGTCTTTCCCCAGTCAAGGAAATT
This sequence comes from Picea engelmannii, assembly GCA_009831015.1. Taxonomy (NCBI): domain Eukaryota; kingdom Viridiplantae; phylum Streptophyta; class Pinopsida; order Pinales; family Pinaceae; genus Picea; species Picea engelmannii. The sequence goes on along the minus strand of ML776900.1, from coordinate 657,352 downwards.
CATGTTTGGCTTATTCTCATATTACCCTTAGGAAGGTGATCCTTTTCCCTTGATGTTTGAATTTTGTCTTTCCAAGTTCCTTCATCATCTAGTTTACACATTTCCAATAGCAGATGCAGATGTCATGTATTTTTCTCAATGATGTGTGCAAGGTCCTCTCTATCATTGGTATCATGGACGAGTAGTGGAAAAATTGCCCCACATTTTTTCTCTATGACATGTACATATAGTTGCAGTGATCACATTCTTTACCTATTTCTTCAAGTTTGTAGTTTGTCTATATTTTGTTAATAGCTAGACCTTGTGTCCTAATAGTTTAGCTGCTATTTATTTCTATTAGTTAGATTTCTCTGAGTTTTATGGTCTAATTACTATTTGTTATTGATAACTAAACTTATTAGGAACTTATAGCTTATTTTTCATGTATTAGATATATTTTATTGTTGATGACTATCATCTCATGATCTTGCAACTAGTTGATCATTTGGTTCTAGTAGTGTTGGATTTTTGATAGCCAATGTTGTCATGCTTATGTAGTTACATGCTTTCTACAACAAGAATATCATTTCTCTCGTTGCTAACCCCCCTCATGCTCGAAGTATATTTTGATTTCATAGATCACTGCTTTATCAACTTGGTCTTTGTTTTATGCTTTAGAAGCTAGATCTTCTTTATCTCATTATCCGCAATTAATTTATCTTAACCTGACACCTGACACTTAGATCAAATAAAATTACTTCATTAACTAAATGCACATATAGGTTATTAACCAAACAAATCAGTGGAAGCATAAAACCAAAACCATACACATTTCATAATACATCTGGGTAAACACCCCTGGAAAAACCCCAAAGGGAAAACAAGATCTGAGTTGATTATATTAATTAAAATCTTGGGCTCTCGTCTTGGGATGGCCCATTTGAGGAAAATACAATTGAACAAATAGCGTAGCCTACTTGGTTGTTATCTCCCTTGTTTCCCCTTTTCTTCTTCCTCTGACCCTACCCACTCACACTCACACTTGGATGAAATGCTATTCACCCAATCAATGAGATGTCCTCACTCTATGTGTGTCTCATCCTCTCACTTATGTTGCCTTCTATTATGTTGAGTTAACCCTAAATCCTAGATCTCTAAAGTGATCAAGGGTTGAGATTTAGATCTCACCTTCACTTTAGATTTAATGACTAGGATTTAATTAACTCACTTAAGTTACTAATGCCAAAAACTTAGGCATTTAACTTAATTAAAATCACATTAATCTAAAAATCCATTCACATCAATAATTAACTCATAAAGTGAATTTCCTAAGCTTGTTCTGAGAGGCATTATAGACGAATTCCACATGCTAGACACTAAGCCTATGTGGAAGTACATGTCTTATGCTAAATACATCAACACTCCCTCTTAGCGAGGAAGGTACTTCTACCACCTAGAGGTGGCTCTGTCTTCGTTGTCAGATCTGCTACCATCGCTGCTCTCCAATCCACCTAATCGGTTGCTCCCTCTGAAACGAAAGTTATCCCTACCATCTTTCTTGGACCCTTCTTTGAATACTTCTCTCTTAGCATGCTCCTAAAAGCCTCCTGCTCCTCATCATCTTGCATGGTCATCTCGTACCATGACTCCTTCTTGATAGACTTGGAAGGTTTCTCCTTCACACTTGAACCTAAAGGTTGACTCCCTTTGAGTTGCTTAACCTTCGGAGCTACCTGCTCCTTTTTCTCTGCCACTCTATTGCTTGTCATAGCTCACATAGGCTAGCCCTTTAGCCTATACAAGTTTCTCTCTCTAACTCCAAGAACAATTTTTTGTTTGATCTAGATTCTATGGGCTTGATCAATGTCTGTCCATAATGGAATAGTTTTTCAAATCCATTATTCTCAATCACTGATACTAAGAGAACACTCCTTTTGAGTTTTGGCACCCATAGCTCATTCACCACTCTCAACATGCCTCCTGACTCCATCCGGAATTTCACTATCCCAGTTCCCTTCACTACATGTTTTTTTCCCATACCAAGTTCCACATGGACATCTGAGTCTAACTCTGTGAGACTCTCGAACAAATCCTATGCTCTTTTCGTATGAAATGTGGCTCCATTATCTATTATCCATGCACCAATTGATTTGGTTCCCAAAGAAGTCTGGGAAGCAAGTAAGAACTTTGTTTGTTCAAACTTCTAGGAAAACTCCTATGCTTGATCCTTTGTCGATGCAGCTACTTCTAGTTGTGTCTTCCTCTTGTTCAAACATTGACTTGCATAATGCCCAAACTTGTGACATGCATAGAACTTGACTTTTCTTATGTCCTTCTTCTTGTCGTCTTGAGAGGTAGACTCTCCATTGGAAATCTTCTTGAACTTGCCTTTCCTTTTCTGGATGGAAAGAGCAACGTTCTCATCATCATTCTTGTACTGACCTCCATTTAGATCTTCATCTCGAAGTTCTTCCTGAATGAATTCATCTCACAACATTGACCAATCATGAAGTTTCTTGTGTGCCACAATCCCTTTGATGAACAATGTCCACTCCTTCATGAATCCTTTGAGTGCCACCCTCATTAACTCTAAATCATCCACTATCTCCCCTATTGCATCCAATTCATCTTGAACACGTTGGATCCAGGTGAGATAAATTGTGACATTGTCTGATCCTGTCATCTTTGTGTCCCTGAGATTCCCTCTAAACACCATTTTGTGATTCTCATTTTTACTCTAAAATAAACCCTTCAAATCCTCCCACATGTCGTTCTCCATCAACACCAACATGATCCTCTCCTTCCATGAACTATAGTTGGAAACCCCATCCAACCTATCCTCAAACCACAAACCGGATACAACCATCTCTGCAACCTGCTAAAAGAGGTAAATTTTGTTGCTCGGTCCTATTGTCGACTACTTGAAGTTGCCCGAGGTTGCCCACAACCTTCGGTTGTTTCTCGGGTATTTTGTGGGCTATATGAGTTATTTCTATGTGTTTCCCAACTACTTCTACCCACTGCCTGGGGATACCCAGACCTCTACTCGATGACCTAGGATTGCTCAGTTGGATGGCGGATTTCCTTCTGGAGGCTATGTTAGTTGTACGATAGTGGAGGTTGAGCCCTGGAATCTAGCTTCCTCTGTAGCTCTACCACCCTTCGCCCATGATCCTCTGATACCTCCACGCACCGAGCCCGTGATATTAATTGTTCTTCTTTTCCACGTCTCTCCTTTACTCATATGTTTATGGACCCTTCAACAAAGGCTAATTTTTTTTCTTGTTTCCCACAAGGATATTCACTCCAATCACACTTCAACTCCCTACCTCCATATCCTCATCCTGCACTCGTGGTCTACTTTTCTCAATGTTGGTTGGCTATACCTTGCGGCTAAGGCTACGGCTTCTCATCTCGAATCCTCTCCTCAACACATGTACGTAGCATGTTCCATGATCTGTCGGCTACTATCTTCTCTCCTTGTGTAGCATGATCTTCCTTTTGCGGTCGCAGATCTTCCCATAGTATGCTACCTCAGTAGCTTCATGACCCTGTGGACTCTCTCCACGCCGACTCTATCTGCATTAAACCCAGTGGCCCACATACAATCTGTTTGGTCATTGCTCTCTCACATAGCCCGTGGAACTTCTTGTTAGAGTCTAAGCTATTATTAGGTTTCTTTTCAATTTACTAGATAACCATAGCATAGATAGGATCACTGAGAAATACACAATTACAAGAGACACATCATTTATCCTGGGAAACCCTCATGGAGGAGAAAAACCAACAAAAACTTCCTTAATATAGATAGCCAATACAATGCCAAGAGAATAAACCAAACAAGACAGAAAGTCCTCTCCCAAGTAGTGCCCCTCTCTCTCTCTCTTCTTCTCCAACTGCAGCTCCAAACTTGCCCTCTTATGAACAAGTGAGTGAGTGAACAAATGAGGCACTAGCCTCTCTTATTTATACAATCTGGCAGGTGTTGAACTGAGTTGTCTTTTCATTGGCAGGGCCGACTTCTCATTCTGGGTGGTTATAACCACTTTAATATATTCTAGGGGCTGACTTCTCATTTAGCATATTACAATTAGGGTTTGACCAATCCACAAAAGGGGATTTTTTCATTTACAATACCTGACATGCTCAATCCATAAAGGGGGGTTGATCTAATGAATAATACATCAATAATAAATAGAATACTCTTTGCAGTTACAATATTTCAACACTCCCCCTTAACAAGAAGGGTATTCTACAACAGCATCAGAGAGAGAGAGGGCAACATCATCAACAACATCTTGGAATATTGACTAGCATATCTATAAATCATCAAAAGTTTTTCTCATTATCAATATCATCATTCATAGCAAGGAGATGGAGTAGTATCATCATCTTCCTTAGCATGAGGCTAAAGTAATATCATCAATATATTTAGCATGAGGCTAAAGTAACATCATCATCTTCAACATTAAAGCTGAAATAACGTCATCATCATCATCTTCAACAAGAAGTTGGAGTGGCATCATCAACATCATCTTTAGCAAGAGGCTAAAGTGGCATCATCAACATCATCTTTAACAAGAAGCTAAAGTGGCATCACCAACATCGTCTTTAGCAAGAAGCTAAAGTGGCATAATCACCATCATCTTCAGCAAGAAGCTAAAGTGGCATAATCACCATCATCTTTAGCAAGAAGCTGAAGTGGCATCAACATCTGCATCAACATGGATTAGTATAACACTAATACATCATCATCATCAATAACAGCAACAACACAGCACAAAGGCTGGAGCATCATCAACATCAGCACTCAGCTGAGAATCTTCAGCATGAGGGTGGCATCACAGCACGAAGCTGGCAACACATCATCAGCATGAAGTTGGCATCACAGCACAAAGTTGACAACACATCATCACAGTACCAGGTTGGCACATCTTCATCATGAAATTGGCATCACAGCACAAGGCTAGCACATCATCACAGCACCAGGTTGGCACATCATCACAGCACCAGGTTGGCATGTCATAAACACGAGGTTGGCATCACATCGCTAGGCTGGCACATCATCACAGCAATTAGGGTGGCACATCATCACAGCAATTAAGTTGGCACATCATCACAACAATTAAGCTATCGCATCATCACAGCAATTAAGCTGGCACATCATCACAACAATTAAGCTGGCACATCATCACAGCAATTAAGTTAACACATCATCATTATGGGGCTGGCATCACAACACTACTCCCCCTTTCGAGGGAGGTCTTTACGGACTACACCAAGCTTATCTCGAAAGTGCTCAAACTTTACATGAGATAGAGGTTTGGTCAACACATCAGAAACTTGTTCATCCATGCTAACATATTGGAGCTTTATGGATCCTCTCTGCAACATATCATGAATTAAGTGATACGGATCTCTATGTGCTTCGACTCATCATAGAACACATCATCTTTATACAACTATGGTTATCACATAGGATCATGGTGGCTTCCATCTCCAGATTAAATAGATCTGTCAACAACATTTGAATCCATATGGATTCACAATTGGTGGAACATGCAACAATGTATTCCATTTCTGTCGTGTTGAGAGAAATACTTGATTGCTTCCTACTATGCCATGAAGTCATGGCTGACCTTAGACTGAAACAACATCCTGAAGTGCTCTTTCTATCAGAAGCACTTCCATCTCAATATGAATCGGTGTAACTACTCAGTCTGAAGTCATGATCTCTAGTATAATAGAGACTAAAATCAGTGTACCCTTAAGGTATCTCATCGTATGTTTTGCAGCAACAATGTGAACAGGTCTGGGTTCTACCAGATACTGACTCGAGGAAAAACATATATCTAGCCTGGTATTCGTCAGATACATCACTGAACCAATAATTTGTCTGTACAGAATAGCATCAACCAATTCTGACGAGATATCTACCAGGAGATTCAACTTCGTTTCTATGGGTGTGTACATGGATTTATATTTCAACATGTCAAACCTCTTCATTTTAACTGCATACTTCCCTTAGTTAAGGAATATTTTCTCTGTGCTCTACTAAACTTCAAGACCTAATAGATAATTCATTTAGGTCTTCCATCAAACTCTATAGCGAGCTTCTTCTGCAATCTCTGCAACTGTTCCTTCTAGAATCTAGGACTTTGCACCTATAGTTGCTCTGAAGCTGAGAATGGTTGCTTCATTCTCACTGTGACTGTTGAAATCTGTGAGTAACTCCTCTTATTCTCTCATGGCAACAGCTTCATCTGAAACTGAGAGTGGCTCAATAACTTGATACTGAAGGTAGCTCTTCTTCTTTCATGGAGGCAACTCTTATCTTTCATTATAGTCATCTCTCCATGACCCAACTAATGTAATGCACCAATTTCCACTCAATTTTAAATATGGGGATTTCTCCCCCTGCATCTCATACTATACATGAATCATGGTTGTTCTAGTTGTCTTCATAAGTACTGGAGTAAGTGTCTCGTCATAGTCTTCTCCCTCTTTCTGGGAGAATCCTTTAGACACACATCAAGCTTTGTACATCTGCAACATGCTTGATCTGTATAGATCAATCTTGGAAGTTAATATTGACTTCTCTTCTAGTCTCACGGACGAATCCATATCCTAGTCTTTCTGACTAGCTTCTTTCTATGTTATTGAAACAAGGGAATCTTCCCAGGAGATTTCATATCTCCTAGAAGTTTTTGAAGATATGATCTAGTTTTCTCACGGCATCTGTCTCCCAGTCCTGGAAGTTGTCTCTTCATCTGATCCTTTCCGAGATCAGGCTTACTCTCGATTTCTTCTAAGTCTACAAGGACTTCATCATCTCTTACAGGGTATACTTAGCGTTGAATACCAAGTCTAAATATGAAACACAGAGTCAGGCTTCAAATGAGTTATTCTTCCCGTCAAGGTGGCTTCATTAACCTTTGAACAATTCTACTGAGAGTTCTTGTTCTAATGTTCGATCATCTTTGGATCATTCTGCTCCTTTCAATCAATCTTCATATGAGATACTTTGGATCTCCAAAAGATAGCTTCTCCTTCATCTTATTTGGTACATGAGTGTATATGGTCATGTACATCGTTTGCTTAATGTCTCATCTAATATGTTGGCTTATGCAACCTTCACTATAGTTTTCTCAGGGTTATCACTTGTGACCTGAAACAAGGTCACCAAAACAGAAAGAAAGAATAATACTCTTTTTGATAATAGTAGATAAAGCAATAGCACGAATAATCATCACAGTAGCTCCTTTAGAGATATCACTTGTGGCTTGTCTGAAGCAAAGATCAAAAGTAAGAAATACAATACGAAATGAGGTCAACACTCTTATAGTGTTGTGATCAAACATTCCTCCATGGCAACCTGGAACTAACATAAGAAGTTTCTCCTAGAGGAGATGTTAGTTGTATCTGGCAAATGATTACATTAAGCATTTATCTCAATATGCTCACATGCTACCAAGTATAATACTTTTCAAGGACTGTTATCTCAACTATAGTGTTTACTTGTAAAGGGGTAGTCAACAACTTGTCATGTGCAACTTTGAATCTTATCAACTTAATCAATCAAACCCGAAACATGGAGCCCTGTCCTCAAGAATGAGTGTGTTGCTTTTCTTCCAAGTCTCCTTCACTCAAGATGACGAGTGCTTTATTTAACCTGTCTTATGCACTAAGACAACATGCTATCTTGACAAAAGGTTGGGTTAAAGGATAAACTCTATGATATCAACTTTAATCCATCTAATACCTTGACTTAATTTTGATCAAAGGTTAGTATGATGGTCATAGCTTCAACATGCAATCTAGATCAAAATAATGTCATAAAAAATATATGCATAACAGAATAATCAAACCTGGGTTGCATTATTCCTCTGAATGTGTTGGATCTTGAAATCCTTCTGGATCTATGGAAAGAGATCCCTTCTCTTGCAAATACCTTTTAAATCTTAACAATTTTAAACATATGTGAGTAGATACCTCAGATGGCATTTGCAGGTTGTGGCACCATCTCGTAGCAACAATAATAATTACCAACTCTTAAGAACTTCAAGGGTGACTGCAACTAGTACTATAGTTGATACTTCAACTGATACTGCAACTAATTCTGAAACTGCAACTACAACTACAACTTAGGGTTTTATGAGGAAACCCTAATTTTGCGAACTTCAAATTTTGAAATTATGATCCAGGGGATAGATGCACTGAGTTGAGGCGAGTAAGCTGGTGCAATCAGATTTCTGAAAATCCAAATTTTACCCCCTCAAACTTGACCAGCGGATTTCTGGACTGGTGCTTCTGGTTTTCTGGTACTTCTGGTTTTCTAGTACTTCTAGTACTTATGGTTTTCTGGTACTTCTTGTACTTTGTGAAAAATAGGGTTTAACTTTCCAGGAGATCTACCCACTGAAAAGGTGTGTTGAAGGTGCCAAAGAGTTCCTTGGTTTAGGGCGCACTTTTCTAGATGGTTTTGAGGCTGAAAATCTTCTTCAATAAAAAGCCCTAATTTTCATGTACGGCAACAATGACGTTTTTCTTCTTCTTGTGAAAGATGCTCTCTTCAGCTTAG
>ML776900.1:626804-648742 GCA_009831015.1 Picea engelmannii | reverse complement strand
TCTGATACCATGTTAGAGTTTAAGCTATTATTAGGTTTCTTTTCAATTTACTAGATAACCATAGCATAGATAGGATCACTGAGAAATACACAATCACAAGAGACACATCATTTATCCTGGGAAACCCTCGTGGGGGAGAAAACCCAGCAAAAACTTCCTTAATATAGATAGCCAATGCAATGCCAAGAGAATAAACCAAACAAGACAGAAAGTCCTCTCCCAAGTAGCACACCTCTCTCTCTCTCTTCTTCTCCAACTGCAGCTCCAAACTTGTGCTCTGATGAACAAGTGAGTGAGTGAACAAATGAGGCATTGGCCTCTCTTATTTATACAATTTGGCAGGTGGTGAACTGAGGTGTCTTTTCACTGGCAGGGCCGACTTCTCATTCTGGGTGTTTATAACCACTTTAATATATTCTAGGGGCCGACTTCTCATTTAGCATATTACAATTAGGGTTTGACCAATCCGCAAAAGGGGATTTGGTGATTTACAATACTTGACATGATCAATCCACAAAAGGGGATTGATCTAATGAATAATACATCAATAATAAATAGAATACTCTTTGCAGTTACTATATTTCAACACCTCTATCCACTGCAACAGTCAAATCTCAACCTAATATCAGCGCCAATCGAACCTTCTGTAGTAAGAATAATCAATCACACGTTGTACAACCCATACAGTTTGTACGATGGTTGTATCGTACAGATGCCTCTCTTTAAAAAAAAAAAAAAAAAAATTATTTCTGAGTTTTCACTTTACTCCGCAGTTGCAAAACCTGCAATAAAAAAAAATCCTACGGACTTGCAATAAAAAATTGTCTTGCTACAAAGCTCGATCTCGTGTACATTTGGCTTCCTTCAGAATTGCAACTTCGATACCATGTTAATTTATTTTAACCCAGGGCCCGACACTTAGATCAAATAAATTCACTTCATTAATTAAATGCACAACTAGGTAATTAACCAAACAAATCATCAGAAGCATAAAATTGAAACCATACACATTTCACAAGATATCTAGGTAAACACCCCTCGAAAAACCCTAAAGGGAAAACCATATCTAAGTTGATTTTTATTAATTAAAATATTTGGCTCCCATCTTGGGATAATGTCCCATCTGAGGAAAATACAATGCAACAAATAGCCTATCCTACCTGGCTTCTATCTCCCTTGTTGCCCCTTTTCTCCTTCCTCTAACCCTACCCACTCACACTCACACTTGGATGAAATGCTCTTCACCCAATCAATGATATCTCCTCACTATGTGTGTGTCTCATCCTCTCACTTAGGTTTCCTTTTATTATGTTGAGTTAACCCTAAATCCTAGATATCTAAAGTGATCAAGGGATGAGATTTAGATCTCACCTTCACTTTAGATCTAACGGCAAGGATTTAATTAACTCACTTAAGTTACTAAGTTACTAATGCCAAAAACTTAGGCATTTAATTTAATTAAACTCACATTAATCTAAAAGATCATTCAATTTAATAATTAACTCATAAAGTGAATTTCCTAAGGTTATGAGAGGCATTGTGGATGACTTCCACATGTTAGACACTGAGCCTATCTGGAAGTACTTGTCCGATGCTAAATACATCAACATCCCCAACATTATTTGCTTCTCACGCATGGCCATGTGTGATCTTGCTTTCCTTTGTATGGCTAGCTTGCTATGATGAGCCCATGTGAGGCATTGTGGCTCTTCACTAGTGTTGATAATATTTAGGTGATAAGGTCTCCATAATGGCATTGTAGTGCCACGTGGAAGATCTCCCTCCTAATGTTGGGGCATCAGATCTTTCCACACTTGTTCTATAGGCTCTCCCTTTTATGAACCCTTGTGTTTCATATCAATGTGTCTTTTGTTTTATATGTATTCTTTATCACTTTCTTTTTGCATAGCACATTGATCTTATCATCTTCATGGATAACATCTCTTGTCATGCAGGCAATATTTAGTGCATGGGTTTCGCAACTAGTGCTTCCATGCATTGAAATCCCAAACATGACCATGAGTCCTCCCATCATCTTGAGAAGAATTATTTGTGTTATTACTCTTCCATGCTTAGCTCTAGGTGTATGAATGTATGTTCCCCATTTGATTCCCAATGCTTAGGTATGGTCCCCTTAGTTTCTTCCCTCGATCATACTATGGTCTCGTTTATCTCTTGGTGGGATTCTTATTTGGACAATCTCTTACTACCTTGGATCAACCTCGACATTCTTGTTTGACTTGGTCCACTTGGGTTAATTAGAGATGTCCTTTTTTAGGTTCCCAATATCCCCATCCATTACAGGAACACACAAGGGTTTATAGGTTTAAATGTGATATTCGCATCTTCCACATTGTCTATGGTGCACAATCCATGATTTGTATGGCCCATCCATGTATCTCTATGTGAACTAGCAGATCATAAACCCCTTTCACAACAAAAACTAGCATATTACACAACCAAACTAGTGGATCAATAGTTGGAAGGGTTAATGTTTCCTCGATGACTACTTTTCAAACACTGGACCTTCCTATCATGTTTTCCATGTACATAAATATCCTTTGTTGCATATTTGTTAGGGTTATCAATTCCAATGTTGATCTAAAAAATAATATATCAAACTCACTAAAACTATACCAAATTTTCACTAGGATTGAACTCTCTTTTCTCTCAAGCCCTTGCACTCTCTGGAATTGTATACATCAAATACCTCACATTAGGGACTTTCCCTCACTATTTATATTCTCTTAGCTTGGAATATTCCTTTTGTACCCATTGGTTGAGTTGGATCTAGGGTGTTCCCTAGTGGGTTTCTCTTGGATCTTCCCAATCCCTCTCCAAGAAAGAGTACCTCACTACTATTATAGGGAGAGCACCTCATGGTTGAGGGACAACTTCATTTATCATCTAGTAAAATAGTTATATTTATTGATTTGGTAGATTTAGTGTGATTATTACATATACACTGCATTGTTTGAAGACATTGTAAACAAAAGAAAGTATCATATTAACGTCCACTTAAACCAATTTGGTTTGTTGGATATGTGTTAAGTCCCTTTGATGATGGAGAGAAACCAACTCTGAGGGTTCAAACGACCTCCCTTGATCTGCATTATTTTTGGAACAAAATGAAAGTAGAGATATTACAATGAAATACTCATGAAAATTGCCAGAAACAGAGAAATACAGCAATACATGATTTCTATTAATGAAAGAATTGTAAAGAGACTATAAAAAAACAGAGTGCAAGACTCGCTAGAATGGTGGCATCTTTATCTCTTAGAAGAGATGTGGCGACTACACTCATTCGCAAGAAGATGATCACAATGAGGCTATGAAGGCCTTTTTATGATAAACATGAATGTCAAAACCCTAGACATCCATAAACCTAACCCTAGGAGATGAAACGCCAAAAGTCATATGGGCCCCGTTTGGGTAAGTTAGTACATTAACTTCCCGAGGTCATAACTTTTGCATATGATCTTTTTTTTAGGCACGTGATAGCCCGTTGGAAAGGTCTTTTCGAGAGCTACGCATTATGTCGTCAAAATCTGACTATGTCTATAGTTTGATTCTGGTGCACCAAAAAACATTGTATAAGGCCCCAAAACGGCCCTAGAAGTACAAAAAGATGTGCTGACATGAAAACATACAAAATAAGCCAGTTGGATTAGGTGGGAGTCCACCAGTATCCACCTGGAATATGTGTATGGCTTCAAACAACCCTAGATGTGTAGAACCCACAATTACAAAGAAGTACAGAAGAACGTGTTGAACTAAAAACTCACAAGAGGAGCTAGTTGGAATAGGTGGGTGGCCACCAATATCCACCTGGATCACCCCTCAAACACATGCAAGGGCTCTACACTTGTCAAGTTTTAAAAGTGGGTTGTTTGCATGGTGGCAACCCATTCCTACCACTTTGCCACAACTCAACAGAGAATGGTAATGGCTTGAAGCATGGCAAGAGAGAAACCTCTTTGTTGGACTCCATCATGGTTACATCATCTTCTTTGCCTAGGTGTGTTCACTCGTTTTCCCCTCCCTTCATTGGAGTATTTATTTGTTTCTTATTTCCGTAGCTAGATTTCCATTTGTGCATTGGATTTGTTCCATCTTATCAAAAACCTTGAAACCTAAGTGAAGTGACAATTTAAAATTAATTAAACCCTAAAAGAACATTAAACCAAATTTAACAAGTAATTTGGTGGCTTCCCTTCCTCCCTCCATCTTTCCTCCTTTGGCTCTTGAATGCCTTCAAGGACTAGGGAACGACTTCACTCCCTTCTTCTGTTGTGATGGCAATAGAGCCATTTGTGTGGTGGTGTAATACTTCAATCTAACTATTACTCCACATTTAATTAGTTTAGGGTAATGCATGACTATGTGAACAGATATATCATGCAATCATATCAAAGTTAGTATCGTCATAAGTTTATCAAAACTAATGGTTGACTATTGGGCCTACCTAACACAATTATGGGACCACTAAACCAAATTAGTTTGATTAGATATTATTGTTAACCCTAACAAAAGCATTTATAACAAAACCACTTCCAAATAAAGCACTATGCAATGAGATGGTGTTACATTTTTCTCAAGACAACTCACCATGGTCTAGAGTTGGAGTAAAATCCCTATTAAAAATGCACATTATTTTGAACATGACAACACAATTTTGTCTAATTTCTAATTTGCCAATATTAAATTCTAGACATGGTCACTTTAGTGTAGTAAACTTATTCCATGTATGTAACATTTAGTTTCATGATAATATTGGCATATTGTAAATGTTATGTAGAAAACTTGCATGTGCACATCAAGAAAGTGTCACCCGTCTAAGTCCAATGTTGATCACAATGGTGAGAATAAGGATGATGGTGATGATGAAGATGATGATGATGATGGGATCATGAGGACACCCTTTAATGAGTGTGAAATATCATATAATTTTCATATTAACAAGTGAATTAATCATATTTGATACTTAATATTATGGTTTCACCTTGTTCCATTTGTCATGTGAATTTACATGGCGTAGGTGGAGAAATTTTAAATGTGTAGATTCCATACTCCAATCCACTAGAGACTCTTGCTTGTACTTTGGAGGATCTCCATGAAAGATATTTCTCAGTGTTATATTAACAAAGTTGCATATTAACAACTCAATCTATAATATGTTTATAATTATTATTATAGTTTGACATCGTTATATTATTATGTAAAGTTCCAACATTTAGGTGAAGAAACTTTAAATGTGTTAGGTTTATTCTCAAATTTGACTACAAATTCCTACTCTATATTTGGAGGACATCCATGTAATAATATGTTTATAATTAATATTATGACTTGACCTCATTCCATTGTCATGTGAATTTGCAAGATATATATAGAGAAACTTGAAATGTGTTGGGTTCATTCTCCAATCTACTACAAACTCTTGTTCGAGCCTTGAAGTAATTAGAAATAAGTAAATTGTTCAATTTTAGATAATATTGCAAATTCACTATTTTTTTTACTTAATTTACACGCAACAATTGACTATAATTTTTTCCTTTTGTAATAGGTGAGTCAACTCTATGGAATTAAATTCAAGTGGTTATGGAGCAAGGAATGGTGGTGAGCAAAATGATAATTCCAGTAAGTTCCCTTCATAGAAAGGTATGCAAAATGAAGGGCATTTGTGCAATTTATAAAAGTTTCTTAGTGTGAGTGCTTGAACCTAACAAAATACGAAAAAAAGTTGTTTGATGTATTGAGGTTGTTCCCTTGGCATATGTATAAAGTAATAATGTTTAGTGAAATGTTTTAATACTTCTATATATATATATATATTCACTTTTTTTTCATAAGCTAAGTTTCTTTTGTTGAATTAATTTCGACGTTTGTTTGTTTGACGTTTGTTTGTTTTTTGGTTTTTCTTTGAGGAAATTATATATATATATATATATATATATATATATATATATATATATATATATATATATCATAAGTTAAGACATTATTGACTTCTAATACTTGTTGATTTTATTTTGATGACTTTTTTCATGAGGAAAATCTCACGGGAAAACCCAAGGGATATTTTCTCACATTCGAAAACATCTCTGATAAATCCATGGACATAAACTAGTGCATCTCACCCAGAGGGATTCGAACCGAAACCCACTAACATTGAGCTAACCAATTTCCTAGCAACATTGGCAACAACTAGTTAAGCTAATCCCTTGGGCTATTTTTGTTGAAATTTATATGTACAAATTGTTATTTTTTACATACGTTCAGTTTTCAAGTAGTTGATTTGCTTAATTAAATTAATTCATATTGATAAATTTATCAAAAAAAAATCAATCAATGATTAAGTCAATTAAAATGAAAATTAATACAAAATTGCATCACTTAAAATGTTCTAAAATGTTATCTTGGTAAATGAAATACATAAAAAAATATTTATAATTAATTTTAAATTTAACATCTCCAATCATCTTTTAACAAAATATATGTATAAGGGCATATTACCACGACATTCCAAAGTGAATAAACCACCCAAAAAAATGCACTTGAGACACTAGTACAGAAGCAATTGAAAACCTATGAATTAAATTTAATTCATAGAATATTAATGTAGCGGTTACTTCAACATTTTTGAACAAGTTGATGTAGTGGTTACTTACTTTTTTGTATGAAAGAGATTTCTAAAGGCATTAAAGCAGTCTCTTTACTTACATTTTTGTATGGCTGAGATTTCTAAAGTCGTTAAAGCAGTCTCAATCATGGGCTTTTATGATGACTCGATTGCAAACATTACTATGGACGTTTTTATGGTCTGTGGTTATTATTCTAAACATTTTTGTGGACATTTCTAGTCTCGAGTACGGGTGTATTTGTTTACGTTTATAGATGTTTTCGAGGTTACAGTATGGGCATTCCTTTAGATGCAATAGAAGCATCATCAATGTTTATATGATGGTCACTGTAAATGTTTCTTTGATTATAAATACAATTATCACTTTACTACCAAAATTGCCACTCAAATGAGAAAAATTGAAAAAGAAAATATATATATATATATATTGTTTTGGTGGCAACTTGGGTTATAATTTGGGTGGCATTTTCTCTAAATTCTTGTAGTGCAAGAGGGTTACAAACAAACCCTCATTGGATATAAGATGATCGATATTGGACCTCATTGTTGCAAGAGATGGTTATGCAAGCTTGCAGTTACATGGTTGAGACAAAAAATCACATCCTTCAAGCATACCTTGGAGGCAAAAAATCTTAATTAAAACTTAGATTGTTGAGCATATAGTGCAGGAATTGTCATTTTGTTATTTTTTGTTTTTAGCTTTACTTTTTGATATTTGTAGAACTATGAATGGTCATTAGTATGTGTTATGTATGATATAGCATGCAATTTTTAAAATTCAATGTAGTTTATTTTGGGAATTTGATGCAACATATTGGACATCAACATATTGTTTAAGTCACCACCTTCACATTTTTTGGAACTACAATTGTCATTGTAAAATGGACCCTATAGCTCAAGAAGTTTGAAGAATCTCGACAAAGCCACACTACATGGACAATAAGCCTAGTGAAAGACATTGTGCAAAGGAGACCAAGAAGATAACTAGGAGGACTAACAAAGATTGTACACTCCACTGACCCAAATACATCATGTCCAAGCAGATAGGGGCAGAACAATGAGGCAATTCTACAAATGAAGATAATGGAGACACACCTTATAGTTGAGGACTTCACAAGGAAGGGCACAGCAGTTGGGAACATGGACATTGGGTGTACTCAAATGATTAAATGGAGAAATAAAGCAAAAATAACCAAAGTTTTAAAAAAACAATTCCAAAAATATTAGTAAAATGTTTAATCAATACTCCATTGAAGGGTCTAGATCTTATGGTAAGGAATGAAGAGTCCTCCACCATTGACCAAGGTTGAATACCAATAAAGGCTTCTCTGAACCCTTAAGGTTGTCACGAGGACACTTGGAGGTAGTGTGGGGCAGAACAATGAGGCAATTCTACAAATGAAGAGAATGGGGACACACCTTATAGTTGAGGACTTCACAAGGAAGGGCACAAAGGTTGGGAACATGAAACAAGGCTCGTGGAACATGGACATTGGGTGTACTCAAATGGTTAAATGGAGAAATAAAGAAAAAATAACCAAAGTTTTAAAAACCCAATTCCAAAAATATTAGTAAAATGTTTAATCAATATTCCTCTGAAGGGGCTAGATCTCATGGTAAGGAATGAAGCTCCACCATTGACCAAGGTTCAATACCAATAAAGGCTTCTCTAACCCCTTAAGGTTGTCATGACGACACTTGGAGGTAGTGGTTGAATGTGTGAAACTTTCATTGTAGTCAACGGATCAAAACCCACCCCCTTTTCCTCCTTTAACCTCATTTTAGACTCTTAACGAGTTGTGGTCTAGTCACAAGTTGTTGACCCAAGTTCAAATCTCAATCTCAACATGCATGCTCTAGAAAAATGTTATATCCAAGACTAAGTGAAAGTCTTAGCAAACCTTCACAACCCATCACCACATGAAATATATGTAGCAGCACCAACATTATATTATCATCTATATATTTTGTCAAGGTATTTATACAATACTATACCTCAACAAAATATATAGATGATAATATAATGGTGATGTTGCTACATATATTTCATGTAGTGATGGGTCGTGTGTGTCACACAATAGTGCCCAAATAGTTATCTCACCGGTTGTCGCCAATATTACTAGGTATTTGGCTAATTCCATACCAACATGTGCTCAGTTCAAATTCCAATTTGTATCCCCTAGGTTTGGCACACTAGTCTACATCAATGAGTTTATTAGGGTCACAAATGTGGGGAAGCATCACGTGATTATATTATCATCTATATATTTTGTCAAGGTATTTATACAATAGAATACCTCAACAAAATATATAGATGATAATATAATGGTGATGTTGCTACATATATTTCATGTAGTGATGGGTCGTGTGTGTGTCACACAATAGTGCCCAAATAGTTATCTCACCGGTTATCGCCAATATTACTAGGTATTTGGCTAATTCCATACCAACATGTATATCGCCAATATTACTAGGTATTTGGCTAATTCCATACCAACATGTACTCAGTTCAAATTCCAATTTGTATCCCCTGGGTTTGGCACACTAGTCTACATCAATGAGTTTACTAGGGATGCCATTCACAAATGTGGAGAAGCATCATGTGATATTTCTCCACAAAATTTACCTTGAAATAAATATATCACACAATGATTGTTTGCTCAATTGGTAAAGTGAGAATCTGGCAACATCCACCAAAGTTTAAAACTCACCAAAATCTTATGTATATTACCTTTGAACACAATGTAACAAAATTTCATATCAAAATAACTTGATTGAACATCACTTTATTCCAAGGTTTCCATCATTTCAACAGTAAAATCAACACATTTGGAATCCAAAATTAATGTGTGAACTAGCAACAAATTAAAAACCCTAAAATCTACCAATATTTATTTTTTTTTTAAAACTACAACTACAAAACTACTTGTAACCACATATATTTCATTCAGCGTGCAGTAAGCAAATATTCTGTAACTACCAACTAGAAATATTCCAGCAACCAACCAACAAATATCCTTGTGAGACAGTATTCATATTCATATGCTCAATCCAGAACAAACTTATAATGAGATGATTTGTATGGCTGCATATGAGAAATTTCTATCGTAATATTTTAAATATAACTCTGATGAAATAGTACAGGTATGATGATGCAACTGATCAATAGCAAATGAACATTCACCTGATATTCAATTTTGGCTATTAATGATATTTCAAAAAATTAATTTATTTGGAGGTACTTTTCAATAGTTTGAAAGCAAAAGGAAAAAACTATTAATTTTAGTTATCAATGATATTTCAAAAAATTAATTTATTTGGATGTATATTTTTCAATAGTTTGGAAGTAAAAGCTTAAGGTAATGATGGAAAAAACTGAATCATGCTAAGGAAAGGACGGTAAAAAAAATATATCATTTTTTCAAGAAAATCTGTGGAAAACCTTTGGAGTACTTCCTCATAATCCATAGATGATAAACAGAATAAACCGTCAACCGTAATTATAAAGTTTAAACCCAAAAAAATTAAGAAAAAATTTTAAAAAAAATAAGAAGTCTCACATCTCACTTATTGACTACTTAAACTAACCTAACCCTTATGGCTATCAAATTAAATTTCATTATCAATTTAATAAATGTTTAAATTGTAAATTGACAACCTACTCAATGTTTACATTAGACAAACAGCAACCCAAAAAGACATATATTGTAAATTTACAAATCACCTGCCTTTTAAACCAACATAATCAAAATCGATGACCTTGATTCGATTCCAATCGAATAAATTCACCAAACATAATCAAATTTATTTGTTGGGCCACTGACTTTTGAATTTTTCCCATCCAACCATCTATAAGGAGCCTCTAGCATTATTGATTAAACCAGCGTCCGGCGGGAAAGCATCAAATCGCTAACAAACTGAGGTACATCGACCTTCAAAATGAACCCTCTGTTTTTCTTCAGTCCCAGCACAGCACCCATGCTGATGTGACGCTGGAAAGAACTTTGTAACAAGAAAATCTTGATTATCTAAGACCTAAGTCACCTGGTTGGAGCAATGAAATTCGAAAAAGGTTCGTCCGTACATAACAATGATAAAATTCACCATGTTAACATTTTGTTTTTGAATTTTATAAAAAATTTGGCTTGCCTGATTAAATTCGCCAGCAATTGAAAGCTGATGAAATTCGACCTTTTTTCCAAAATAATTGGCCAAAGCGGTGACCAAGTCTAAAACAAAAGGGATCAAAATAAGTTTAGGTTTCTTCTGAACATGTGTAATGCATGTGCCAATGCAAAACTGCTGCCATATGTGCTTTATGATTCTTCTTGGTTTTGGGGGGAATTTGTCAATTTTTCCCTGGACATTACTGTGTAATTAGCGCTCTTTAATTGCATTTCGTTTTCCACAATATAGACCCAGCATATAAATTTGAACGGTTGGTTGTGACACCAACTCTAACCAGAAATAAAGTCACTCGAGAATCCTCTCTAGTGAGGAAAAACGATGAACAGACGCCATTATAACACATTTATTAGATATATCCACCGCAACCTCGATAATGCGTGAGGCGAGAGAAGGCCAAAAGGAGTAATGCAAAGCAGAACAAATATAATCATGATAAGAAAAATAGACAGGAATATTTCAGTGAAAAAAGGTTGAGTTTGCTAACACATCTCGAGGGATAATAAAAACTTACACAAAATTCAGCTCTCAAGGATGTTCCCCGTATACAAAGAGAGCACCTACCTCAAGCAAACGGGTGCTGGAAAGGACAACAAACTCAAACCTTTGAATTTTACTCTAGAAAGAAAATGTCTCTCCCCCACTCACCTAGGGCATCAATTAGCTGCCTCATATAGACAGGCCATGGACCAGTACAAACTGTGTACAAACCTATCATCCAATAATAGAGAATGCAAGCCGAGCATAAATTAATTCTACAGAGCACTAGAAGAGCCACAAAACCTCCCTTCAAACTCTGGCAATGCTCAATTGAAATCTAGGAAAGCTCGGTTCCTTTTGCACTCTATAATTTCTTCCCAACCTACAAAATGATCTCGTTTCTAGTATGCACGGAATACAAAGGAACCTCGAGTACTCGTGACAAAATGAAAATTTTACAGTAATTTGGTAACAATTTATTTACCACAGCCAAGGCATCATTGAAAACCATCAATACCATCGTGACCATTTCCTCTCTTCTTTTCCCTCCAATTCTCACCCCACATTTTAGCTTCGGCAACTGCTCGCTCACGGTCCACAGAAGCTCTGGAAGTTCTCCCAGCACTTCCAGGACTATCTGTCCATCCTTCAGATCTTCCAGACTCTCCAAAGTCTCCATCATGGCCTTCTTGAGAGTGAAGAGCATCCACCGACCCATTTGTAGTCCTCTTCCAAGCATCCTTCGCCCTCTGATCAGGAGAAGCCTGTGCATGCATGGACAGAACCCTAGCATCACCACGCTTATTTGTTTTATCCTTTTCTCTTTCTTTGTCAGATCTGTCACTCGGCTTCTTCTCCTTTCTGTCACGAGAAGGAGTGGGAGGAGCAATGCGAGAACTTTGAATAGGATGCACCCCAGGATCATATGTCTGAGATGCAAGGTAGCTAAGAGCTGTTACTACATCAGCAATCAGGGGACGTGTAGCAGCTTCCTCCTGGAGGCACATAGCGGCCACAGCCAGTGCCTGATACAAACCTCTCATAGGATAGCGGCCTTGAAGCAATGGGTCAGCCATTTGTGAAAACTTTCTACGGTCTTTAAATAAAGGGCGTGCCTGTTCAATTCATGAGAAAACAAATATATACCATTAGTTGCGAAGTTCATCTTGCTAGAAGTACAAGGAAAAAATAGCTGTTTCAAAACTCAATTTTGAAGTTGTTACAAGAACAAAACCAGGCTGTCTTAGCTTTCTACCAAAAGTACACCCAGCAAAGGCCTCCAATATAAACAACAGTCATGGGTTTACCCCACACCCATGAGCTTAGTTGTGTAAAGCCTCTTACATACATTAACGCTAATATTTGCCCCAAGTAGTATCATGTATACTGCATGTGTACCAACCAGACGAACATTTATAGTGACAACTATTGACCTTAATACAAACGGGAAGACAAAACATACCCAAGTAACAAGATTGTGTTCCCCTGCTGCCCTGCTATTGTCAATAGCTTTCCTTCCTGTGATTATCTCCAATAAAACGACCCCAAAACTGTATACATCTGACTTTAGAGTCAACTGACCAGTCATGGCGTACTCTGGTGCACAATATCCATAAGTTCCCATCACCCGTGTAGAAACATGGGTTTTATCTCCAACAGGTCCAAGTTTGGCCAGTCCAAAATCTGATAATTTAGGATGAAAACCTTCATCCAACAAAATATTGGAGGATTTTAAGTCTCTGTATATAACAGGTGGGTTGGCTTTATCATGTAAGTATTCCAACCCTTTTGCAGCGCCTGCCGCTATTTTCATTCTCCTGTTCCAATCTAATGGCTCTTTATCTGGTGAAAGATCTGTAAGATGTAGCATATTTATTTAAGTCCATTGATAACGAGATCTCCCATATAAAAGTGGATAAGTAAACCAATGTTAAAAGAGAATACAAAGGGAAAAACATGGGGTATTATGATAAATTCCAAGTGCCAAATAGTACGATGCTAGAAATCAAAATACCATGCAGATGATCTTCCAGTGATCCCAGTGGCATGTATTCATATACTAAAAGCCTTTGATCCCCATCCGCACAGTATCCAATAAGGTTCACCAGATTAGGATGATGAAGCAGACTAAGCATCAGAACTTCCACAAGGAATTCCCTGTTACCTTGCAAGCCATTTCTGTCAAGTTGCTTTACAGCCACAACCTATTCCACGATTGAAAAGAATTAGTGCTTGCAAACCATCATTCTGCACTATATAAGTAAAAGCAACGTACTACTTATCTCAATCACCTGTCCAGTGCTCTCAAGCCTTCCCTTATAGACTCTTCCGAAACCACCTTCACCTAATAAGCATTCAGGTCTGAAATTCTTCGTTGCTGCAGCCAACTCACGGAAAGTGAATGTCTGAGCGGCAATATGTCCCGGTCCATCATTGGGAGCCTCCTTTTTGCTGTCAAATGAAGCCTTGGATTTCGCCTTATCTGCAGCATAGAGAAAATGGGGAATTAATTCAAGAGTAACATCACACAACCCAATTTTTAACCAATACTTCCCATCTTATATCCATCAAAAAATCACATTTTTGTTCTGTTGTGCCACGCAATTGTCTTTGAAAAAATATCTATATTTTGTTTTTATTGCAAAACTCCATAATATTAAATGAAAAACAAAATCTAGTTTTGCTAAAATTTACGCTTTTACTTTTATGATAAACTAAGTAAATCGAGAAATGACACCATTAAGTGGATGTGAATTGTTATATTTTTAATTGTGGACATTAACAAGCCGTAATGCAATAAGCAAATTACAGGAATATAATTTGAAATTTCTATGTAAAGACAATCAATATTTTCTACTGTTTAAAGATTGTTTTGTTAATTTGTTGAGTTATAAATCATACAACAAAAATGAAGCATAATAGCACCACATCTACAACAATAGTGCAGACATCCCCATCAAAAGATAAAAACCAGTATCCTCAAAGCAAACTGCTCTAAAAAGGCACATAAATGTACACTTTTAATCTCTAAGCTAGCCCAACAACAAAATTGTTCACTTTTAATCTCTAACCGAAAGGAACGATAACAAACAATACGCAATCATAATACCCTGGAGGACAAGGGTTGCACCAAAAAATGCCTTGCAGTTCCATCACCAATATCTTTTGGCACCAGCTAATAGAGGCTCAGCTAGCTGGAAATCCCCCTAGCCATCCATTAACTCAAATTTCATGTGTCCACGGCTATAGCAAAAGGAAGAGAAGTGTCATTTTGGAGGAGGGTCCATTTCTGAGGAGTCGAATTCTTAACATAACCTGTTTGTGCTTCTTCAAGTGTAAGCTCCTTGACTATCTGAACCAAATACTGTTCATGGAAAAGTTCCCTACAGATAACCGACTTGAACTCCTAGCTTACAACAGTCTATATTTGACCAAGACCATGGTGCAAATCTGAAAATTATGCAAGGAGTCGCTTTTCTAACATAAAAAAGTGAATTTCTGCTTTGCCATGTAGATGACAAAAACCAAAACTATGGCAATTTTTCCATAGTCGTAGACTCAGGGCCTAATTCCCCCCAATACACCCAGATTAAGACAAACGTCATCATGACAAATGAAAATAGTACCCTTCTTGGCACACAAAGATGAAAATGTTAGAAAGTTCCATATTGATGAGCCTAACCGCGCTGGTCCAACCATGATGGACAATGGACTGTCACAACCAAGCTTAAGATAATCAACTTAACTACAGAGTGGGGGTCATTCATAGTTTGTCTATCTATGCTAGACATCTAGCACACGATTCTCCTCATTGCAAGTAGGAATTGTCCCAAACAAAAGAACATTCAAAATTGCACTAAAAGATTATAATTTATGGCCACTTCAACATGCTTCCAAAAGACGTTTTCATTTTAGCATGTCTAGTGCATTACAATGCTAAAATATCAACACCATCTTTTAGTTTGAATGCTTGCTGGATTAGAGATTTGGTGAAGTGCTAGTATGTGTTCGATTATTTTGATTAGAGTTTCATCCAGTAGAAATAGTAGATACCAGTGTTGCAGAACTTGGACTTGGCAATAAATAGTCAAGGGTCCGAAAATTGTTAAGGAAAAATTGTAGAACTCAGTAAAAATTCGCTGAGCAATAAAAAATACATAAATTATCGTAATTTTTTTCGAATAAATTAGAATATAAACTTGCAACTATAGATGAGATAATTCTGATCGGTAATTAATTGGCAAGGGTTCCAGAGAGATTAAATAGGCAATAATCAGGAAATAATTGGGAAAAATTGACAAGCATTCAAAAATACAAAAATACTCATTTATTTCATTTTTTCAATTTTTTTAAATATAAACCAACAGCAACATCAAATAATCACATTGCCACATAAATATGGAAAAAATATAAGATGTATGGGATTACAAATGATAAATCAAAGTTGACATTGCCACATAAATATGGAAAAAAATATAAGATGTATGGGATGACAAATGATAAATCAAAATTGACACCAAAACCTGATAGTCGAATCAAAGAAACAAAACTGAATAACCAATATAAGATGACAACCAAAAAAAAATTGTATATATATATAATCAGTGTTCCACGGGGACGCGTCCCCCAGGGTGGGGTGCACGCCCCCCACATTTCCCACGCACCTGGGATGGGGGTGCTCCTGGGGAAACGTTTCTCCACATCCCCCTTTTGGGGAAACTCAGGGAGACGCAGGGGGGTGCGTTCCCCTAGTGTGGAGAGCCTGTTTCCCCAAAAGGGGTGCTTCTGGGCATCCCCCTCAAAAAGGGGTGTTTCTGGACGCACAATATTTTACTATATCTGTTTCATTTATGATTTATGAATCAATGTATTTCATTACTGAATCATAATCTGAATCAATGTATTTCATTACTGAATCTGAAATCATAATCTGAATCATGTTTATTGTTTATATCATTTTCAAATTTGAATTTAGTACTAGTTTACTATTTACTATTTACTATTTACTATTTAGTATGCTACTATGCACAATGATGAATTTAGTAATTTACATGGTCTGAATTGTTATTGTTGGGATTTTATCATTAATATTTATATTTTTTTTATAATTTTAGAGCCGAGGACCCTTATGCTAGGAATCCCGACGTCCCCCCATCCCCCTGAATTTCCCCAAAATTTGAGGGTGCTCCCACACGTCCCCCTGTGTGTCTCCCTGCTCCTGCGCACCCCCGTCCCGGAGTCTTGGTGGAACATTGTATATAATCATCATTTATCCATAAAAATTAATCTAGCAGCTAGATATCAACTCCTTCTTCCCCTTTTACAGGAAAAGGTAAGGGCTCCTCTACCACTAGAAGGCCCTATAGCATCAGTCTGACATCCACTGGTGGTTTCCCAAGTATGAATCTGTGTATATGTCGGTGATGACGCTGCCTCATAAACCTCCTTAGTCCTAATGTGGCTCCTATACCACTAGAAGGCCCTACAGCATCAGTCTGACATCCACTGGTAGTTGCCCAAGTATGAATCTGTGTATATGTCGGTGATGACGCTGCCTCATAAACCTCCTTAGTCCTAATGTGGCTCCTCTACCACTAGAAGGCCCTACAGCATCAGTCTGACATCCACTGGTGGTTGCCCAACTATGAATCTGTGTATATGTCGGTGATGACGCTGCCTAATAAACCTCCTTATTCCTAATGTGCTCCCGCAGGATCAATTCCTCTCCCCCTAATGGAGATGAGTCATCTGAATCCTCCCATGCACATGCTCACGCTGCTCCTCCACTACCTCTAACCACGAAGGTGCCTCCTCCAGAGTCCATAATAGGCCTCTCGGACTCCACCCCCCACTCAGTCAAGGTGTCAATGTTTTCTAACAAAATGGCATCCACATCAGGGGGTGCTCAATCTGCTTCACCCACAGTTAGAGATTGTAGTGGACATAAACCATATCAGCCGAGCATTGATACTCTAACATGTATGAGGATCATAATAAAGTTAACTTGTCCTGATCTTGAGGGTCACAACAAAAGTTAGGGTCATAAATTATAAAAATCATAAAAGCTACAGGTTGGTTGAGGTTCTTTGTGTGTATTTTTTTCAAATTCACTCCAATTGCACTCACCCTGAAACACTATAGATTTCACAAAGAACCCATACAACAAATTTTCGTAAATTTGGTGCTTTTCCAGCATAATTTCTCCACCAGACATCTAAAACAAATAAGAAAAACAAATATATATATATATATATATATATATATATATATATATTTCAATTCAATAAAACCCAAACACAAGTGACAAAACAAATAAAAGTTGGAACTTAAATTCAAAGTTAAAATTGTTCACTCGGCATTAAAGTAATCCTTTCTAGGACAGTGATGTCAAAGCCAACTAGTCCAATGGCGTTCCTATACAACTCCATCTCTTTATTAATGATTATGCGGTCAATTGCAAGGGGACCATCCTAACCCTTCCATAACCTTGCCATCGAAATCAAAACTACATGTATAAGAAAAGGTGAGGATGAGGACAAGTGTTGCTTCATGAAAGACGATGGAGTGTCCCATTCCATTGATGATCAATCCTCTTCTAGACCATCAGTTGTTTGTCAAGTCCATCATCCCCCAATATCTTTCCTCATAGAAAGATCGATTAGCTTCTTTGGCCCTATCCATGGCTTTGTACAAGTAGGCCATTGTGAGCTTTTCCCCATCACCCAAACAAAAAACCTTTACCAAAAGTTCACTAATCATACACACTTCCTCCACTCCTTCCCACAATCCATCTTGGTTCATGAGTCTAGCAATGGCTCTCCCATCCTGTTTTATGCTATATGCAAAATCACACCAATCATCAGAGAGGAACATCCTCTTCAACTTCAATTCACAACAATGACAAGATTATATGCAAAATCACACCAATCATCAGAGAGGAACATCCTCTTCAACTCCAATTCACAACAATGGCAAGATTGAAAGGAAATGAAACTAGTGGAAAAATGTGTAATGCTAGGGCACAACAACTCCATGTTCCTTGTGAAATTCCATGAGTCTAAGGACAATTCATGGTTATATATGTATTTGGCGATGCTATTGCCCTGATAAATGGTCGCCTTGACAAATCTGAGTTTATCGATATCCTCAAGCATCAGATGGAGTCCAACAGAATGTTGAGTGCCTTTCCATTAACAAATTGTCGGCAGTCACATAATTAGAAGCATTATTGATGACTACATGCACCACATGTTGCACACCTACCTCTTCAAACAAATTCATCCAACAATTCACATAACAATGTTGCATCTTTAACATGATGCAACATGTGCCGATGCATCAACGGATTTCATAAACATTGTGCCCTTGTGACAAGTTACCAGCAAATTAAGAAGGGTCTTGCACTTCCCACTCATCTAACTATCGGACATCACTGTGCATCTAGTGGCCTCCCAGCCTCCGATGACTTCCTTAGTTCCTCAAATCAAGTCCCTATATCGGCCTTTTCCTTTTGAAGGAGTGGCCCTTGCAAGTCCTTATAGGTAGGGACTTTATTCTCTGGGCCAAGAATAGTGACAGCATCAAATATACCCTGGTAAAATAGATTAGTCGTAGCAACAATCAAAGGCATGTCACTCCAAGAAAATACATCGTTGCAACCTTGTCAATTTCTTCCTGATCCTTTTTTTTAACCACTAATCTAATGGAAGGTTGTGACCCCTGTCCAATTCTTCGAACAAAGAAGGTGAGGTCCTCATGAAAGTTGAACCTGTGAAGTCCCTCTCACTAACTATCCCAAGTCCTGAATACCACTGTGATTCTAAAGGATCTAGTGATTCTTGACTCCAATTTTAAGTTTTTGAGTCGTTGACTCCACCTTTTTATCCAATTCACGAAGAGCCTCATGGGTAGCTCGAATGATTTTTTAGGATGCTTTATCACAACCTACAAAGCTACCACCTTTTTATCCAATTCACGAAGAGCCTCATGAGTAGCTCGAATGATTTTTGAGGATGCTTTATCATAACCTACAAAGCTACAACATCATGCCCTGAGATTCTTTCCAGATGGTATTTCAACAATTAACCCTTCCATTCATTTTCATTCCACATAACTTACAACCTAATTTCATTTTGTTCATCCCATCCTCAAGTTCACCATACAACCAAAATGAGTCCAAATCCTTCGGCATATTGGCAAGGAAATGGCCAACTTCAAACTCAAACCTAGAGAAAAAAACAAACATAAAAGACCAATGACAAAAAATACAGACCTGAGAACTCTAAAATTGTTCTATAATCCATGAAAAAACGATAACAAGTGGCCAATCGTATGCTCTACAAACCCTTGAATAAATTTGGCAGATGAAAACTGTGGGAAATAATCAATCCGTTCATTACTCCGAGAGAAAAACTTCAATGGCAGAGAAAATGATGATTTCGCTCTCTCCAAATCAATGCTTACCGCTCTTCGGATCCTTAGCTCTCAACCCAAACAGTGGAAAGGAACAATAACCCCAAAAAATCCGGTTTTCAACCTTCATTGGCCCTTTTCGACACAAGGCCAATTATTTCCTATTGACTCACGATTATTTCTAATTAATCCTGATTATTTTAATTATGGAAAAAAATGCAATTTTTCCTTGCAATTAATTGTTTTAGGGTTTAGATTGAGATTAATCGCAATCAATTCCATTAACTGCCAATGTTTTCATCTATGTTTGAAAGAGCCTCAACAAGTTCAATTGACGTTCTCCCTCAGCACGAAATCAACAACCAAAAAATTGCAAAATGAGGGAGAAAATCCGTCTTTCAAGTTTTATATGAGAAATCCCACCATTGTTGCCAATTTTCTGGAACTGGCAAAAGATCACCCAACTCGCAAGTTATTTAAAACTGCGAAAAATAGCAATTTTTCATCCTGATTATAAATTTTACGGTCCTGGGACACTGGTAGAGATACCATTGCCTTGAATCATACTTTTTTGAAACAATCTCAACAATGTAAAAAGCTCCAAACTTCATTTAAGATTGTTTCTTTAATTTAGAAGCTAACTATGAGGCTATGTGTACCAAATATAGTTAAATGCAACAATAATTAAAATTTGAAAGAATGAAGAGGCAGACTATTCGCAAAGGGCACAGCTGATCTTGAGAAATTTGAATTTATCACGAAGTATGTTATTCAAGAGGGTATCTTGATAAATATTTTTAAGATGTATAATTAGACACAACAGACTAGCTACTTGAGGCTAACTTGGTTGAGATTTTACCTATGACTGTTCAAATACCAGGTTCTGACAGGCATCACGATGCAGTGGAGGAACTGGGAAATTTAGTCTCAATTGAACTCTATGACTTTCAGTGTGTATGACGATAGAGGAAGCCTAGGAATTGTTGTTAAGAAGGTGCCCAGTAAGTATGACGATAAGAGGAAGCCTAGGAATTGTTGTTAAGAAGGTGCCCAGTAAGTTGATTCATCATAGCAAGTTTGATCTTTTACATCTAAAGCCTAGTACTTCTGTTGTTAATTTGACCACAAGGGATATAATGAGAGCCTGGCAAAGATGACTGAGGATATTAAAAGGATTGGAGAAAATCTGGAGAAGTTAAAGATAAAAGCCACAACAATACTAACAGATGGAATGCTGGTGCAAAAAACTTCCGACTTTGGAAAAAAGTTCAATGGAGCACTGAAGTGATGCTATAGGAAATTCAGGAAAGTGGTGAAACATGGCAAGGAAACCCAACATAACACTTGGGCAACTGAAGGATCACCGTATATACCTAAAACATAGCCCTCGGGACTTGACAGAGGACTTCATAAGATCATAATATCTTCACTTTGGACAAATCTGAGGATAAATTAGCATGTTTTGATTAATTAGGTGTTGCTAACAACTATGATACTGTATGTGTCTGCGCAGAGCCAGAGATACGCCATAGGCCCATATCCCATATCAGATATGGGTACGGCCCTAATACAGGACCGATATGTATCCACATATCGATACAGCACACCCAGACCCAGATACGGCCATAGCATTATCCAGATATGTCCTGCATGTATCCAGCCAAAAACATAAATTTATAAAAACAGCCAAAAAGATAAAAACCTTGAAAAATCCAACACCCTAAACTTTGCACCCGATTCATCAATGCTCTTATTATTCATGTTTTGGTGAACGTTTATCCGTAATGAGATGTCTAATACCTCTCTCTATATTTAATATATTTATTTATTTATTTATTTTCCAACAGTCATATTTTTACTATATCCATTTCCCTTTACAACAAATGTTCAAACTAGCTCTTTCTCAAATTGTGCCCATTTTAGAAACCTCCGTTTCAAACAACTTATAAAGCTATATTTTAATGGAACAAAATTTGATACATTTGAACCAATGATATGCTTCTTTACCTTAAGTTTATTTTTTTCCTGTAGGGGATCAACGGATCAACCTCCATATCACTTTGGTCTGGAGCCCTGGTGTAGTGTCCCCAAGGCCGAGCCCCGTTG
This sequence comes from Picea engelmannii, assembly GCA_009831015.1. Taxonomy (NCBI): domain Eukaryota; kingdom Viridiplantae; phylum Streptophyta; class Pinopsida; order Pinales; family Pinaceae; genus Picea; species Picea engelmannii. The sequence continues at coordinate 626,916 of ML776900.1, read as the reverse complement.
CAGATCATGCATATGCAAAGAATTGTAAATATGTTCTATAGGCTGGTGAGCCAAGTTTGTATAAGCTGTAGGCTTATGAGTTTTATTAGGCCAGGGAGCCTAAGTATTGAAG
>ML776900.1:613996-625573 GCA_009831015.1 Picea engelmannii | reverse complement strand
CGGTCCCAGCTCGGGGGTGACCTACTGTTGAGCTGATGAACAGTGTGGTCTAAGGCTGGGAGGTTCGTGGAAGGCCTGCACTTGGTTGGTGATTTCTACAGCTATTAAAAGATAAGTATATCTGAATTATGCTTTAATCATGTGAGCATGAATGCTCTGTTTATGTATCATGTTTTCCGCGGTGTAAATGAATTTGTTGTTGAAAGCTATGGTTTGCTTAATTGCAGGAGTGAATTATATATTTGACTCTGAGTTTCATGTGTTTAATTCTGGTTAAATGCATTTGTTTTTACATCCATGTAATGAATGATGTCATTGAGAGGTTGGGTGAACCTGGGTAGTGTAAAAGGGTACACTACAAATTGGTATCAGAGCAAATAGGTACACTACACCTGGCCAGTCATAACCTCCACCGGCTGCCACTTTGGGGCCCATTACATTTTTACCTCTCATTCAACCTGGGATCCATCACCATGATACAAAATAGCTTTCTTGTGTGGTTATTATAGATTTTATCTCAGATTAGATTTGCTTTTGGTTTCTATAGATTGGTCCTTGCCCTGCTACAATGTATTGATACTATTGTACTTAGCAGTTACATTGATTTATTTATGTTCATTTGTTGGACATTAATAAAATTATTATCTTATCTTATTGTATGTATTTCTGTTCGACAACATGTAATCAACATAGCATTTTCAACATTTATTTATGCAGAATGAATGTGACTGAAAATCTGAAACCTGGATATCTATGATCTCAAAAATTGGAATGGAATTTAAATACGAGATAATAATGATGTGAAGGTTCAATGGATTTTAAATACAGGATAATAATGATGTGAAGGTTCAGTACATTAACAAAAACGTTATCGATTATTATAATTTCTCATGAATCTAATAGTAGAGTGATCACTGATAAGGCACTCGATTTCGTATGCTGTCCTAAAGGCTAAATTAATGAGAATTCTCTATTTTTGGCTTTATTTCCAAATTCATGAATGGTATTCTAAAATTTTGTAGGTCTCGTGTGTACTTTTGCACTCTAGATGCATCATATCTAGGCTATTCTAAGAATTTGTCATATCGATACTGGATACACATGTATCAAAATCAATGCAGCATAGGCTAATAGCTAATGATGTGCCAAAATGTTCCCAATCGAGATGTTGGCTGACTCGCACATTGTTTGTAGTTTACATTCACTCTAAATCTATCTTCCTTATTTTCTCATTAGAAACATCATTAGACATTGTCCTTGCTCAGCTTTCTTTATTTTGATGATTAATCTGTTATTTACATTGCCATTTATCTTGATCTGCCTAAATAATGGTGTTTATGAGTTACAACCAGTGATCATGATTCATGCATTGCAATGTGTAGTGCACACACCTAGACTTGTACGCACTTACATCTGATGATGATGATGATATTATTCACGGCGTATTACCTCCCATCTCTTGTTGAGTCACACTGTCACACATCCGCTTAATGGTAGATTCATTGTACGAGCTTATGCAGCCTAGTGTAAATGACTTGCAAGATATTTTAGGTTTGCTATTGTAGATCAAGTCCTATCCCATTGATTAGATTAGGTCTTGAAATTGTTGAAGCTGATTGATTTTGATGCCTAAACCTTTCACAAATATTAGTTCATTCATTTTGGTCTTTGAGTGTCCCTTCACAGGTCCTATAAACCTTGTAGACTATGTGCATAGAGATCAAAATATGCCAAACCATAGCTTCTCCCATACATTTTGAATTTTGGATAATCAAGTATACCAAAACACTGAGCTTAAGGAAAATTCTAGAGAACTTCAACTGACGTTTAAATCGTCCCCCAACAATCTCTAGAGCAGGATTTGCCCAGAAACTAAATGACTCGGTGCTCAAGTAATCAAATTGTGCGCCTATACGTTCCAGACCGTGTGACGATGTCACTACCCCATGTTCCACATAGCAGACCACATTCCAAAAAACTATTTCTGTTAGATTCTCTGTTGCCCGGAGGGTATTCTCTCCAGCAGCGGTGGCACACCAGCAAAGCAATCAGCTCAGTTCCTGTGAGCAGCAGAACAGATGCCTTGAGTGTGGACAGCAGTGACCCCTTGGAAGGCGCAGCGATCTTAGGCAGATAGAAGTAGCATGCATGCCTCCAACATGCATGCACCATTCATGGATTTCTTCCAATTGTAACTGCTGTCACGAAATTAAAACTCGTACTTTCTTATTTTAGTAGTTGTTCTAAACTTGGTAGATTAGATTCAGAGCTATCTTTAAGTTGCTTTTCTATTTACGAGTATTTTTTCCAGTTCTAGGAAAAAAGCACTAGATAAGCAGACTTCCAATTTTTGAGAGATAAGGTGCTGATCCCAAGGAGAGGGTGAAGACAAGGTCCTGTGTGGCCTACTCCAGTCTAGGCGCAGTTCTCTAGGAGGCCAACGCATGCATATATGCATGCACACTGGGCACTCTAACCTAGACAGGTAGGAATAGGTTATTTTTAGTGTACAATCGTAGCCTCCTCTATAACGAGATCAAGTGGTTTTCTTAGGGTCTCTATTGTTTTTCATTCAGTTTTTGTGCTTGAGATAAAGTGGTTTTCTAAGTTTCCTATGGTAGATTTCTTTTTCAGAATTAATGACAAAGTGGTAGTAGGTTTGACAATCCATTTAGTTTCGTTCTTCATACTTTTTCAGTGTGACGTGTATCAATTTCTGAGTATAGATCAAATTGGCAGTTTTGAGGGTAGTTTAAAGCATTTCGTTTTTAGCTATTAGGATTTTAATCAGTGTAATAAACTGTTGCCATGAGCTGAAATTTTTAACTTGGTATATGAGCATGTTTCTGAAACCTTCTAGGAATCAGTGTATGGATAGTAGGGCTTTTACCTGCAATTGGCAGTTCTCAGAAGGTTTCAGGGTGGGATGCTCAAGAGCCATGCTTGAGAAAAGCATTGTGGACCTATGGATAGGTTGTTTTAGGTTGTTTATCTGTTTTGTCTAGCAGTGTGTTCCAAGAGCAACAGTATGACTACTTTCATCTCGGATACAGAAACAAATTGGAAGGCCCTTCCAACTTCGTTACTTGATAATGTCAGCGACAAATGCTTTTGGAGGAGCATGAGCTTTGGCATCTTGTGGAGAAGAAGGTTACACTTCCTAAAGATGTTGCTTTGTTGGCAGAATATAACAAGAAGATGTCCAAGGTGAAGCAAGTCATCCTCGACACAGTGCAGGATCACCTAAAACCTCACATCAGCGGAAAGAAGACCAGTGAGAAGATATTTGATGCTTGAGTCACTCTATATCAATGTGAGAACATTAATTGGAAGATGCTTCTGAGGAATAAGCTCAGAGCCTAGCCAATTATTTGATGAAGATAACTAAACTCTGATCCACTACAACAGCTGGAGAGCAGGTCAAGAGAGAAGAGTTAATACCCATAGCTTTGAATGGATTTTCATCTTCGTGGCAGCCTTTTGTCCAGGGTGTCTGTTCCCAAGATAAGCTTCCTACCTTTGAGAAGCTATGGCATGATTTCATCCAGGGGAGACAAGATTCAAGACAGTTGCAACTACAGAGAACTTAGAAGCAAGAGCAAAATCTAGCCCTAATTAAAAAGATGAAGGGCAGTAAGAAAGAAGCATCCACGAGGGGTCAAGTTAGCAAGGAGGAAATATCAGAGTCTTTGAACGAGGGGAAGAGAAACTTGAGTCGTGTGAAGTGTTTCAAGTGCCACAAGATGGCCCATATTGCATCTCAATTCCCTTAGGGGAAGAAAGCCAAGCAGCAACAACAAGAGCTCGCAGGGAGTGCAGAAACTTCAGCTATAGCAAATTCGTCAGCATCTAGTGTTGAGACAGATTTCCCAATGGTACTATGCCTTTTCACTAACATCGTTTGTGATGTAGGGTAGTATGTGGATAGAGAGGCATCTATACACATGTCCTACGACAAGAAGGCTTTCAACGGATTGCAAGAACAAGAGAATGCATACAAGCGGAGTTGGGCAATGATGCCAATTGTCCAATGATTGGAACTGCCTTTGTCTCCTTCCTCATGCCTTCAGGTGATGTTCTTCTTCATGCCTTCAAGTGATGTTCATGAGCTAGATGATGCCTTGTATGTTCTTGGTTTAACGAATAGTCTTCTTTCAGTATCTTGCATCATAGGTTTACAATGTATGGCTAAGTTCGATGGTCGCCAAGTGATCCTTGGAAAATGCAACCCTGAACCTGGTTGAGTTTTGGCTAAAGGAGTTTGAGATGGTGGCCTTTGCAGGCTATTTGCTAATCCAGTGGAGCAAGTATGTCAGGGAGCCATGATGGAGGAGTGTCCTTTTAGCTTTGTGGACACAATTTCAAAACGTATTGTGGAAACAGGGATTGATTACATGCATGCAACTAATAGGAGTCTAGAAGAGTACCACGACCAAGTTGTTGCTGAAAGATTCTCTCTACAAAGAGGGAATTGACTTTGATCGAACTCATACCCCAATTGTCAAAGGATTCTTACAAAAAGAGGGAGTTGAAAGATTCTCTCTACAAGAGGGAGTTGACTTTGATCAAACTCATACCCCAATTGTCAAAGGATTCTTCCAAAAAGAGGGAGTTGATCTTCTTGAGGCTTTTGCTTTAGTTGCTAGAGGTTTTGAGGTGCATAGGCAAGATACTAGTGAATTCAGATTGGAAAAGGCCCTGTATGGGTTGTTACCACGAGTTTGGTATTTCAGGATGGATGAATTTTTACTCAAGTTGGGCTTTTCCAACTTCCAAGTTTAGTGCAGATTTTCATTCATTATTTGATAGATTTATCCACTTATCTTGGCTCTATATACAAATGAGTTTATCATTGAAAAAGTCATAAACAACTCATGTTGTGGTGTAAGAAGATTTGACTAGTGAAGTTGACATGAAGTATGTAGGAGATTAGTAGGTTGTTGATGAAATTTTCCTTGTACAAAATATTTACACCTAGAAGATTCTGGAGAGTTTTCAAAGTACAAAAGCGAGCAGTGGTCCAAGGTTATATTTCTTCAAGTTCATAGATGGTCAACATGATGACGAAACCCTTGGCAAATGGGAAATTCGAGATGTTGAGAGAGACACTTGGTTTGTCGAAGGTTATATTTCTTCATGTTCATAGATGGTCAACATGATGACGAAACCCTTGGCAAATGGGAAATTCGAGATGTTGAGAGAGACACTTGGTTTGGTTGAAAACAATTTCCTTGAAAAGGAGTGTTAGACCACCTTTTGCTGGAGAAGCATTCCTTCCAGCAATAGTGGCACACAAGCAAAGCAGTGAGCTCAATTTTGTGCATAGAAAAGAATATGCCTTGAGGGTGCACAATGACGAACCTTTAGCAGGCGACGCAATTATAAGTTAGAGGGTGCATGAATGCCTCCAGCGTGCATGCGCCATCCACGGATTTCTTCCAGTTGTAAGTTGTAACCACTGTCACGAAATTAGAAGACGCCATCCACGGATTTCTTCCAGTTGTAAGTTGTGACCACTGTCACGAAATTAGAAGACGCCTTCATATTTTAGTGGTTGTTCTAAACTCAACAAATTAGATTCAGTTCTATTTTTGAGTAGCTTTTATATTTATGAGTTACTTTTCCAGTTTTAGGAAATGAGCACTAGATGAGTGGACTGCTAGTTTTAGAGAGATAGGGCATTGATTCCAAGGAGAGGGTGAAGGCGAGGTGCATATGTCGCGTACTCCAATACAGCATAGTTCTGTAGGAGGCCAACGCATGCAAGTCAAGCACTCTAACATAAGCACTTGAGTTATTTTAGTGTACAACCCTAGACTCCTCTATAAAGAGAGGCAAGGTCTTTATTGTTATTCATTTAATTTTGTGCTCGATAATAGTGGTTTTCTGAGTTTCTCGTTAGTTTTTGTGCTCGAGATTTCTTTTCCAAAATTAACAAGAAATTAGTAGCAAGTAAGTTTGACCGTTTATTTTTCTTTTGTTCATACTTTTTCAATGTGATGTGTTTTAATTCTACGTATAGATCAAATTGGCAGTTTTGAGAGTAGGTTAAAGGTTTTCATTTCTAGTTGTTAAGATTTTAATCAGAGTGTTGTAAATAGTTACATTTACTACTTTTGACGTTATCTTGCATTGTCCATGCGCTAATACACATTCCCAGGCAGTCATGCATGTTCCAACAGATTCATTATCAATAAGAGGTTCAAAAATTTGCATTTGAGAAAAGAAGAAACGAAAAAACATGAGAGAAGAAGACAAACTTTTAAATTCCTTATCAATAAAAGGTCCAAAATTTTGCATTTGATAAAAGAAAAAACATGAGAAAAGAAGACAGTTTTAAATGTAGGTCTATCTCTACATAGGCTTGACGAAAATGCTTTTGGTATAGGTATGACAATGAAAAGTCCCATGTGAATGGAAGCCCATCCATTCTAGCAATAAGCGACTCTAGTAGACTTGCCAGGGTTTGCAACCCTTGTGCCAAGGGACATGAACCCAAGATGGGGACGCATCCCTTGTAGCAAGGAACGCACACCTAGGATGAAGACATGACCCCTATTCCCCTCAATGCAAGACCAAGGATGCCTATATCAAACCCAAGTATAGGACGGTATCCCTCAAGAATCAAAGGACACACCCTAAGTCCCCAATACAAAATCAAGAGATGTACCCCATTTAAAAACACAATGTGAAGCTAGATTTTATCCAAAAGGAAAAAGGTAATTATGCAAGAATTGGTCAAAATATTGGGACATCCGTGCCCAATGAAAAAAACAAAAATAGTAAGGTGAAACAACATTTTCATTGAAATAATTTGCTTAAGTTTTTAGTATATATAACAATGAGAGCTCCAACATCCATCTATATATCTACGGCTATAGGAAACTGACCTCCCCACTTGTTTCAATGCCAAAAAAGTTTTGGGAATTTAAATTTATTTTGAATGCTTCAAAAACAGCCCAAAACATTTCAAGCACATTTCCCAAAACATTTCGACGTGTTTTTTTCGTGTGTATTTCAAATTTGAAAATGTTTGTTTGCATTTTATTTAATTTTTATTATCAATTTTTAAAATTAGTATTAATATTATACGGTACTTTTATTTACTATCAATTCTTAAGGTTAATGTTGATATTATACTTTTATTTAAGAGTTAAACGAAACTCCATTTCAACATGTTTGGTGATGAAATCAAGCCCTTCAAACTTCATAAGAAGAAGTAGAAATCAGGATGCTTTTCAACTTTCAGCGTACTTAACAACTTTTTAGCATTCAGAACCCTATACCTCTTGCATTGCACACTTGAGTTTGGAAATTCATTTACATAAATATTTTCGAGCCTTCTTCACTGCTAAACGCAGGCCCTAATTTAACATTTCTTGAGCTAGAGGACAAAGAGTTTGATGAATTTGAGAGCTAACTGAAGCCCATATTGTATTTTAGCACATGTAGCCTAATCTATTCACATGGCTAACTCCCATGTTTCCAAGTAATATCAAATCATTCAAAAAAGTTTGTTCAAAAGAGTAACATCAAAATTTTAAAATTGATCCATTATGATCAATCCAGGGTAGGCGTTAATTTTAACTTGATTTGTTACCCATTTTAACAAATTAATTTTTAAAATTAGTTACAAATCTTTGAATAAATCAATACATCATTCATGTAGTTAATGCTCATTTTCCTAAGTAATAAGTAATATCAAAGCATTCAAAGAAGTGGGTCTTACATTTTTTTATCTTTCCTTCTTGATATTTTTTTTTTTTTTTTACTTTAAGAATTCAACAGTACCATTAATTGTCAGTATTTTTGGTTAAATCATTTAAAAAAAAAAAATTAATCTTGCATATTGGTGAGGTTTAGTATTTTACTCCATCGAGTTAAGTCTTTCTCTTTCTTTCTCTAATAACAAAAAACACAAATGACAAAAAAAATTTAAAAAATCGACTTTATCCTCATGATTTTTGTCAGTCAGTTTGATGATGTTTCATATCGTGGTGTGATTTTTTCGGACCAAAATTTTTTCGACCAAAAAAATCGCGATTCTTCGAAACATTGTCGATTTTTCGGCAATGTTATCAACACTAATTAAAATCATTAAACACCCCCAACAACTTTAACAAGGATGGAGGTATGAAAATCAATAAAAACTGGCTTCTAACCCATAATAGAATAACTAGGTAGTACTGTTAGATTTGCTCTCTTCTTTTTCCTTTTCTTCAGCTCCTTCCTTTGTGTTGTTTTTGCTTATCTTTTCTCCTTCCTCTTCGTCTATATGATCCGATCTTCATGTTGTTTCCCTGGTTTACTTTTTCATTGTTCATTGTTCATTGTTATTTTCTTCTTTACATGTTTGTTAGGTTAGGGTTATTATATATTATTGGTTTTATTATTATGAATTTATTATATTGAAATTTATTATAGCATTTATTATTTTTGTTATTAGTATTATTAAATTAACATTTATTATAGCATTTATTATTTTTGTTTGATATCCTTGTTGGGTTAGGTTTATTATATATTATTATTGGGTTTGTTTGGTTATTATTTTACATGTTTGTATAGTTGGGCTATTATATATTATTCGTATTATTATTATGATGGTTAAGGTTATTATATATTATTGGTATTATTATTATGAATTTATTATATTGGCATTTATTATTTATGTTTCTATATCTTTGTTGGGTTAGAATTATTATATATTATTATTCGGTTTGTTTGATTATTTATTACTTTTAAGTGTGTTATTTTCTTCATTTTCTTGTTTTGGAAGTTTGTTTGGCTATGATTTTTATTATGTGTTTTTTTTCTTCCCAGATATATCTTATAGCATATCAATAAATTATTGATATTAATTTATAATATATCAATACTTTATTGTATTATTATAGTTTTTATTAAATATATATCTAGATTTTATTACTTTGTGATTTTTATTATGTGTTTTTTTTTTCTTCCCGGATATATCTTATAGCATATGAATAATTTATATATCCTATGGGGTTAGTTTGTATTATTATAGTTTTTATTAAATATATATCTAGATTTTATTACTTTGTTAAATTAGAGTTATTATATACATTATAATTTATGGGGGTTAGTTTGTATTATTATAGTTTTTATTAAATATATATCTAGATTTTATTACTTTGTTAAATTAGAGTTATTATATACATTATTATTTTATGGGGTTATTTTGTATTATTATAGTTTTTATTAAATATATATCTAGATTTTATTACTTTGTTAAATTAGAGTTATTATATACATTATTATTGGTTCTCATTGATCTCTATTTATCTCTATTTAGTATTAAGTGTTTATTTTCTTATTTTTATGTTTGTTTGGTTATAAAAAAAAATTTGATTAGGTTTGTTTGGTTAGGGATATACATTATTATTGTGGTTCTAATTGATTTTATTTTATTTTTTTTAATAAAAGAGTTCAAAAATATAATTATATTATTGTGTATTTATAAAAAAAACATGATTTTGCCACCTGTCCCGTCACAGTAGGGTAACCAACAGTAGGGAAACCAGGACAGGTGGCCATTAAGTATGTTTGAAACTGTAATTGAATACATGTCTGAAACTGTAATTGAAACTGAAACAAAAAAGAGAGCAGGGTATCTATTGTACAGTGGCCATGGTCAATTGTCTTACAACACATGAAAGAGAATGGTAATGCGATAATGACAAAAGCAAAAAGAAACCATGAAACCTGGGAACTAGCTTGGGCTCGATCGTCCTTGAGCGTTGTAGGCTGGGACAAAGAGTTATCCACAGGTTGGACATCTTTTTCTTGCTGGAGCAGCTGTCATCGCGTCCATCAAGAGGTCTAAGCGTTATCCCAAGTAGGTCTGGATATGGGCATGATCATCCAATTTTTGTCGCAGCTCAAAGATGAGTTGAATGTGCTCCTCTGCGAATCGGAGTGGGGTCGACGGAGGCGGATCCTCCATCATCTCGACGTCCATTTCTTCCACTGCTTTAGTTGTCTCCAATGCAATCGTCGTATCATCTTCATCCACCGCGGCCATAACATTCAAGGGGGTCTCCTGCCAGCACGGGGGAATCTCTTCCTCTACTATGTAGCTGCCATCGCCATAATATTGGACCTTTGGGGGGGGCAGAAGACTGGTGGACAGACGAATGCGCACGCACGAAAGTAGTGCTTCCTCCTTAGCCAGGCTAATGCCATGGAGCGAGTGAGGAGAGGATGGAGGCGCCTTCGACGACTCCTGGTTATTGTACTTTGGGCTAGAAAAGTGGGCTATGAGAGAAAATTGGGAGGGGGAGAATCTGTTACGCCTGGAGAGGGCGCTATAGTACCGTGCATCGCTCTTAGGCTTTCCCCTTTCTCTGGGCATGCTGGGAGAAAAGTGGAGGCCTGGGGTTAAGGGTGAAGAGGCGGTTAGAAAATGCTTGGGAAAGCTCGAAGGGGCCAAAAGCAGAGAGGCGCTAGTGAAGTTGCAGAGAAGACTCTTGTGAGGGCCGAGGAGATGGTGAGAGTGCGCCAAAGAGAGAAAAGAGGCAGTGAGGCCAACACAGTTGCAGAGGGAAATGGAGCGAAGGAGCTGGTAAGGTGAGAGAGCATCCGATAAAGAAACACAGAGGACGACGATGAAAAAAACCTCAGAGGAGTCGAGCATGAGCAAGAGCAGAGGGAGATGGGATAAATGCACCAGGGCAATTGCCCGTTTATTGCTTCGCGAATTGACAGCCACCCTAGCCATTAGAGTCGAATTGACATCCCCCCTAGGCCTAGTACGCCTGGTCTGGCTTGCACGAGCGGCCATTAACCCTCCCTGGTTGTCCAGGCGAACTACCATTACTATCCGTGGGGTGTGAGCCATGCGGTGGTTATGGGTTATGGGCTGACAGTCGAGGTTAATAACTCCCCTGACTGCTCCACTCCAGGTGCTCACTGATGCTGGCTAGGGGGCACCCCATCCGGGGGATTGATTTCTATTTATTATTATTAAATGTTTATTTTCTTATCTTTAGGTTTGTTTGGTTATAATTCTTCGCTTTTATTTTCTTATTTTTAGATTTGTTAGGTTAGGGTTATTATATATTATTGGTATATTATCATGAGTTTATTATAGTATTTATTATTTGTGTTTTTATATCCTTGTTAGGTTAGGGTTATTATATATTATTATTGATTTTGTTGGGTTATTATCTATGTATTTATTTTTTTCTATGAGATTTGTTTGGTTATGATTTTTTTTTATTGGCTTATTTTCTCTATTTCCCTTGCTATGTCCTATAGTTTATGGTTATCTTGTATTAGAGTTTTTATTAATTATGAATCTATTATATCATATTATATTATATTATTATATATTATTATATATATATATATATATATATATATATATATTATTGGTTTTGGTTGGTTTCTATTTATTATTATTAAGTGTTTATTTTCTTATTTTTAAGTTTTTTTTAGATTAAATTTTTTTTTCTCACTTTATTTTATAAATATATAATTGGTTTTGATTGGTTTCTATTTATTATTATTAAGTGTTTATTTTCTTATTTTTAGGTTACGATTCTTTCTTTTTTTTTT